>ONZH01025408.1:0-217520 GCA_900303285.1 Rhinella marina | reverse complement strand
CAGATTCTCCATTTTAGAATAGAAATATTGCCCATTCTGCTCAACTTACTTCAACTTTCTATCAGTCACTTCCATAAACAATATCAACCATATTTCTACTGCACCAGCCTATAATCCCCCTTCCAACCTACTTCTCTTTTCCTTCAATACACTGTTCATGATCCCTCATTTAATCTACCCTTCTCTGGCATACCTAATGAACACATGAACGTCTTCAACTTTTTTTTTTTCTCTGAAACTTTTTCCCTTTCTTTCATTCAACTATTAACTGAGCAGCTGTTCCTCTCCTCTTTATATCCAGTGACATTTGAATTGCCCATTCCTGTGGTAACACTAAGTTCAAGCAATTAACTGATAGCATCGCTCCTGTACTTCAATCAAAGAAGATAACAGTAACACACAGTTCAAGCCATAACTACCACTATCGCTCCCACAATTCTCTGGTGACTAATGTAGGGACACGAAGTCTTAATAACTTCTAATTTCTTCTTAAATATGAAATTAGTATTAATCCTACATCTATGGGGATACTAAATCTGAATAACTTCCATTTACGCCAGATATTAATGCAAATGGTGTTAATCCCATTTTTATTCACCTTTCCTATGGGGACACGGAGTCTTAATAACTTCCATTTATGCCAGATATTAATGCAAATGGTGTTAATTCCCATACTCCTATCATGAGGACCCCTGGTCACAACTCATGACAAACCTTCAACACCCTCGTCAGGGCGTTGGCTGGGTTCCAACTCTACGTCACAGGATACAACTGCCAGCTGACTAAAGCTTCCGCTCTGTTCAGTACGTCAGAAATGAAAGGGATAGCCACACAAAGAAGGAATTCATAGGGTTCTTTCGTTCCAAAGGACAGATCAGCTGTAATTTGAACCCAGTGAATACCACCTAATCCAACACTGAGAATACACTTGTGCAAAAACTCAGAGGAGCTATATGTAAGAAATAAAACTTTCTTACCTTGCTGCAGCGTGTGACCTCATCTGATGGTTTTGCTCAAGTCCTTCTTTAACGGTTGAATTGATGATATTCAAGCTGATCTGCCCCACGTACTTGGGCGCCATTAATTGTCATCGCACTTCCAGCGATACTCTTCTTCTTTGTGTGGTGCCAAATCATTAGAAGTATAGGTATGCATATGCTCAGACCACTTTCACAATGATACCACATACAAGTTGGTTTCATGGAAAATACTTCACATCCCCCAAGCAAGCAAGAGAGCATTTATTAAAGAGACAGACACTTATATAGTAGTTATGACATAGACAAAAAGGGGCGTTACTTAAGCAGAGTGATTGGTTCTTTGACACAAGGGTGTTGTTCAGGAACTTCAACACTAAGTTCATTGGTTAATTTGAAACAGGCAAATTAACATGTGTTAGAACAAAGAGAGTGTCACGTGACTCACATTGCTAACTAGCTGCCATCTAGTGGTCAAGGATGAGTAGTACAGGCTTTACACAATATATATGAAAACCTATCTCTCACATATATCACTTTCTTAATAGGAGCCATGGCATGGAGCTAGCTCCCTGCCGCTCCCGGCACCATAGAAGTGAATGGGGCTGTATCTATCCTCAATTTTACGGATAGATACGGCCCCATTCACTTATGGTCATGTGAATGGGGACTAAGTTTCTGGGTCAAGTAAGGGCATAGAAAGTAATTAATTGCCTGGACTTATCTTTTAAAGTGGGTAGGGGAAAAACCCCTGATGGGGTATGGGAGTGACCTTCCCGCCCTCTCTTTGGTCACTCCCAAAAAACCTCACCCTATGGGTACCTTCACATGTGGCTACGGGTCTGCTATGTAAAATCCACAGGGCATTTTTATACCGTTCACCAAACGGCGTTAAGTACTATGGTGCCGTCCGGACATACGCAGTTCTGCGCTGAACTGGGTATTTGCGTCCAGCTCCATAGTACTGAAGGTGGCATAAAATCAGCCAACGATGCGCTGTGGATTTTAGGCAGCAGAGAACCCCAAAAAAGCATCCCATTGTAAAGGCACCCTTAAATAAGGCAAGTTAACCTGCCTTTCAGCAACTGTTTGTTGCTGTAACTAACTGTGGAGGTGTTTTATATCACAGCTGAAGGACAGCAGTCTCTGTGATATATACCCCATAGATAGCCTTATTCCACGCGTGACTGCATGAGAGGCATGAAATCATTCGCACAGAGAAGAACCCCATCGGGATTTGCGGTGCGAGATTTTACTACTCTCATGATATCAACAAAATACCTCAAGAACAGTTAGTACCCGCTCATAAAATGGTGAGTAGTGTTCCTTGGCATGGGTGCCAGGGATAGAACCCCACGGCTATAGTTCACAAAAGGTGAAATCCCTACTTTGTGAAGCATAATAGAAATAAAAAAATAGAAATAAAAAATTCGGACCAACGATATATATATATAAATATTTTTTCTTAAGTGCATATCCATAGAGCAGGACTATAGACATAATAATAATATGGTTGCACAACATGTAATCAGCAATAAGAATAAAAGTAAATCTGGATATATGTGGCGCTATGCCGACTAAAGATAAAAAAGGAAGTCCTTAGTTACACATATTTGCAAACGCGTGATCATGCCCACTCACCAATCGTCACGGTAACTTCCTGTGGAGTGGGTCCCTACACTCATCTATGCCTCTGTTCAGACTAAATCCAAGCCTCCATTATTCTGGGCGTGTGAGACCAGCTAAATAGATATCCTACCAGAAAGTCCTGGGTGAATGGGCGTCGTCAGGTCCAAAGGGAGCATGCGAGGCTCCGTATATAATAATAGAAATAAAAAATTCGGACCAACGATATATATATATAAATATTTTTTCTTAAGTGCATATCCATAGAGCAGGACTATAGACATAATAATAATATGGTTGCACAACATGTAATCAGCAATAAGAATAAAAGTAAATCTGGATATATGTGGCGCTATGCCGACTAAAGATAAAAAAGGAAGTCCTTAGTTACACATATTTGCAAATGCGTGATCATGCCCACTCACCAATCGTCACGGTAACTTCCTGTGGAGTGGGTCCCTACACTCATCTATGCCTCTGTTCAGACTAAATCCAAGCCTCCATTATTCTGGGCGTGTGAGACCAGCTAAATAGATATCCTACCAGAAAGTCCTGGGTGAATGGGCGTCGTCAGGTCCAAAGGGAGCATGCGAGGCTCCGTATATAATAATAGAAATAAAAAATTCGGACCAACGATATATATATATAAATATTTTTTCTTAAGTGCATATCCATAGAGCAGGACTATAGACATAATAATAATATGGTTGCACAACATGTAATCAGCAATAAGAATAAAAGTAAATCTGGATATATGTGGCGCTATGCCGACTAAAGATAAAAAAGGAAGTCCTTAGTTACACATATTTGCAAATGCGTGATCATGCCCACTCACCAATCGTCACGGTAACTTCCTGTGGAGTGGGTCCCTACACTCATCTATGCCTCTGTTCAGACTAAATCCAAGCCTCCATTATTCTGGGCGTGTGAGACCAGCTAAATAGATATCCTACCAGAAAGTCCTGGGTGAATGGGCGTCGTCAGGTCCAAAGGGAGCATGCGAGGCTCCGTATATAATAATAGAAATAAAAAATTCGGACCAACGATATATATATATAAATATTTTTTCTTAAGTGCATATCCATAGAGCAGGACTATAGACATAATAATAATATGGTTGCACAACATGTAATCAGCAATAAGAATAAAAGTAAATCTGGATATATGTGGCGCTATGCCGACTAAAGATAAAAAAGGAAGTCCTTAGTTACACATATTTGCAAATGCGTGATCATGCCCACTCACCAATCGTCACGGTAACTTCCTGTGGAGTGGGTCCCTACACTCATCTATGCCTCTGTTCAGACTAAATCCAAGCCTCCATTATTCTGGGCGTGTGAGACCAGCTAAATAGATATCCTACCAGAAAGTCCTGGGTGAATGGGCGTCGTCAGGTCCAAAGGGAGCATGCGAGGCTCCGTATATAATAATAGAAATAAAAAATTCGGACCAACGATATATATATATAAATATTTTTTCTTAAGTGCATATCCATAGAGCAGGACTATAGACATAATAATAATATGGTTGCACAACATGTAATCAGCAATAAGAATAAAAGTAAATCTGGATATATGTGGCGCTATGCCGACTAAAGATAAAAAAGGAAGTCCTTAGTTACACATATTTGCAAATGCGTGATCATGCCCACTCACCAATCGTCACGGTAACTTCCTGTGGAGTGGGTCCCTACACTCATCTATGCCTCTGTTCAGACTAAATCCAAGCCTCCATTATTCTGGGCGTGTGAGACCAGCTAAATAGATATCCTACCAGAAAGTCCTGGGTGAATGGGCGTCGTCAGGTCCAAAGGGAGCATGCGAGGCTCCGTATATAATAATAGAAATAAAAAATTCGGACCAACGATATATATATATAAATATTTTTTCTTAAGTGCATATCCATAGAGCAGGACTATAGACATAATAATAATATGGTTGCACAACATGTTATCAGCAATAAGAATAAAAGTAAATCTGGATATATGTGGCGCTATGCCGACTAAAGATAAAAAAGGAAGTCCTTAGTTACACATATTTGCAAATGCGTGATCATGCCCACTCACCAATCGTCACGGTAACTTCCTGTGGAGTGGGTCCCTACACTCATCTATGCCTCTGTTCAGACTAAATCCAAGCCTCCATTATTCTGGGCGTGTGAGACCAGCTAAATAGATATCCTACCAGAAAGTCCTGGGTGAATGGGCGTCGTCAGGTCCAAAGGGAGCATGCGAGGCTCCGTATATAATAATAGAAATAAAAAATTCGGACCAACGATATATATATATAAATATTTTTTCTTAAGTGCATATCCATAGAGCAGGACTATGGGCATGATCACGCATGCCCATAGAGACCAGCTAAATAGATATCCTACCAGAAAGTCCTGGGTGAATGGGCGTCGTCAGGTCCAAAGGGAGCATGCGAGGCTCCGTATATAATAATAGAAATAAAAAATTCGGACCAACGATATATATATATAAATATTTTTTCTTAAGTGCATATCCATAGAGCAGGACTATAGACATAATAATAATATGGTTGCACAACATGTTATCAGCAATAAGAATAAAAGTAAATCTGGATATATGTGGCGCTATGCCGACTAAAGATAAAAAAGGAAGTCCTTAGTTACACATATTTGCAAATGCGTGATCATGCCCACTCACCAATCGTCACGGTAACTTCCTGTGGAGTGGGTCCCTACACTCATCTATGCCTCTGTTCAGACTAAATCCAAGCCTCCATTATTCTGGGCGTGACATCCTCATAAGGTCTTGTAGTGCAGGAAATGATCTAAGAAACCTATGCACTATGAGGTTTATCACATGTGCCATACAAGGTGTATGACTCAGCCCTCCCTGCTGCACTGCAGAGACAATGTTCCTCCCATTGTCTGCTACCACACTTCCCACCGTTAGTTGACATGGGGTCAGCCATTGATCTACCTCCTCCCTGATGGTCCGGAGGAGCTCCTGCCCACTGTGTCTCCTTTCACCCAGGCTCACCAAATGGAGGACAGCCTGAGAGCGCCGGGCCTGACATCGGTGGTAAGACACCGGGGCAGGTTGGACTGCAGTAGAAGCGGCGGATGTTTGCAAGGTGGTGGAGGCAGAACTTCTGCTTCCCAATGCTGGCCCCCTAAAGCACCGTGGAGGTGACAGTGGCAAGAATGGGACAACTTCCTGATGGTCTTCTGGGAGGATGTTGACCCAATGGGCAGTAACAGACATGTACTGCCCTTGGCCATAATTTGAGGACCAGACATCAGCACTCAGGTGCACACTCTTGGACACAGAGAGTCCCAATGTGTCCCCCACCTTTTTCTGCACATAACTGTGCAGTGATGGGACAGCTTTTCCAGAGATGTAGTGGCGGCTGGGGACTCGCCATCTGGGGTGCGCACACGCCATGAAATCCCTGAAAGGCTGGGAGTCCACGAGGTTGAAGGGCAGGGACTGAAGCACCAGCAGCTTAACCAGGTGTTTGGCCAGTTTCTGGGCCATGGCATGGCTGCTGGAATACACCTGACGTCTGCCCATGGACTCAGTCAGGGATTGCTGCCTCATTAGCGGTGTACATGGCAGTGACACTGTGCTGGTGCTGGCACCTGAGGCTGACGAGCCCTGAGTTCCACTGAGAGGATGCTGCATGATGGGATCTGCAGTGTATGGTGCATCCTGACAGGAGGTGGTATTGGGGTCACGGTTCTTCCAGGCCTGTTGGTGTTGCCTTTCCATATGCTTTCGCATGGATGTTGTCCCAAGATTATCACCCCTACCACGACTGACCCTCTCATTGCACAGCAGGCACAAAGCCATATGCTTATCTATCCCCAGGTGGAAGAACTGCCAGACGACTGAGGACCGTGGTTTGCTGACAGCCACGGGGGGTCTTGCTGGCTGTTGACTGCCACTGCTGCCTGAGGGTGCCCTCTCAGGACCAAGGCTTTGAGAGGGTGATCTCTGCCTGCTAGCTTCTCTTCTACCCCTCCCTCTTGTGCCTCGGTTGCTTGCAACAGTGGGATGTTGCTGCGTCGGTGGCACCTCTATTTCCTCCACCGATGATGCTGAGGATAATGCTGCTTGAGGGCGCCACGTCCGATCAGCGACATCATCATCAAAGTCAGGACCACTGCTACTTTCCTCCGGTGGCTGGGACAGGATATCAGGTGTGGCACTGGATGCCCCTCCCTGGCTCTGTTGACTGCTTACAGCCAACACCTCCTCTGGAGTCTCAGTACGTTCCACCCACTGACTTTGGTGGACTTTCTCCTCCTCCTCCTCCTCATCACTAAAAAGTGGTAGAAACTCCAAGGGCAGATCAAGGTTTGCAAAGAGTTCCCTGGCAGAAGGTGCCCCAAAGGAGAGTGGCATTCTAATAACAGGGGACGAGGCAGAGGACTCTCGCTGACCGTTCCATGTAAGGGTGGTGTCGGATGATCCAGCCGATGCTTGACTCCTCGTTTGGGAGCTTTGGGCGGTGGAACTGGAGGATTGGGTAAGCCAATCTATAACCGCTAGCTGTGTGGTTCTTACTTGACCAGTGGCCGTCAGGGGTAGCTGCACCCTGTTGCCACGCCTGTTACCCCGGCTGCCACTGGGCCTGGTACTGCCACTTCTCCTACCCTCACCGCCTGGGGTTGCACTCCTTGCCTGGGAAGTGATGGAAGTAGGACGCTTGGACATATTTTTATTGTGTGGGGGAAAATTAAATTATGGTTTTTTTTATACTTTTTTAAACTTTATTTATTTTTTTATAACTTTTTTTTACCTTTTTAAAAAAAAAAAATTTAAACTTTTTTAAACTTTTTTTTTTTTTAACTTTGTTTATAACTTTTTTTTAGGAGTTTTTTTAACCTTTTTTTGTTGTGGCTAAACGGGGTTGACGGCACCCAGCTGAGCAGCAACGTGTAGCGTGTACGGTCACGGAACAGGAATGCTACCTGTCCTGACTCTTTTCTCTCACTATTTTTTTTTCTCACGCTATCTCTCCCTAGATGTCACAATTTTTTTTTATTTATATGACTTCCTCTCCCTATCTCTACCTATCTCTTGCTTTCTCAGCCTCTTTCCCTATCTATCACCTTAACTTCTATATCTAGCTTTCTCTTCCTCTCTCCTGCTTCTCTCACTAACCCTTTCTATTTCTTCTCTATCTCTCCCTGTATCTATCTACTTGTTTGACTATCTATCTATCTATCTATCTATCTCTTTTCCCTCTCTATCTATGGAGCTCCTTTCTCTCGGATGTCTGAAGACGCACTGACAAAATGTCGGCGCGCTCAGGCACTTCCGGGGCTGTGGGGGTGACGTCACACATCTTGTTTTTCACAGAAAACCAGGATACAAGGGATTATAGGAGTAATAATCCCTTGTATCCTGGTCTAGTATGTGAAAAAAGTACAGTTTTGCGTCACCGTTTTTTTTTTACCAGATTCGTTATGAATCGGGTTCGTTACGGTTCGCTTAAAATAACGGCAACGCAAAATATACGCATAGTTGAGAATGTTCGCTAATGTGTACGCATTTTATGAATTCATACGCATTAGCATACGCATTATCGTACATTCTCAATAAATATGCGTATATTTTGCGTCGCCGTTATTTTAACCAGATTCGTTACGAACTTTGTCAAAATTCGGTTCGGTGACGAACCGAACTTTTGGGAAAGTTTGTAACGAATCTGGTTCGTTATGGTTCAGTTCGCTCATCCCTACTCATAAAGAAAAAAAAACACAATATATTAGCTCATATTTGAGCTTAAAAATAATCATAAAAAAATTTAAAAAAAAATGTTAAAAAATATATAAAAAATAAAAAATATATAAAAGTTCAAATCACCCCCCTTTCCGTATAATTAAAAAATAAATAACTAAATAACAATAAATATAGACATCATGGGTATCACCGTGACCGAAAACGCCCGTACTTTTAAAATATTTTAAAAAATTCCAATACGGCGAATTGTGTGGCGGAAAAAAGCGTCCAAATGGCGATTCGCAGTTGCTTTTTTTTTTCTAAAAAAAAAATTAAATAAAAAGTGATCAAAAAGTCATACACACCCCAGAATGGTATCAATAAAAACTTCAGATCGCCCCGCAAAAAATGAGCCCCCATACAGCTCCATACGCATAAATACCAAAAAGTTATAGGGGTCAAGATATGACAACAAAAAAAAAGAAAAAAAAAGAAAAAGGCCAACTTTATAATTATTTTATTACTATCAAAACGCAGGAAAAACTATACATATTAGGTATCGCCGGATTCGTACTGACCAGTAGAATGAAATTAACTGGTCAGTTTTAATGAACATCGAACGCCGTAAATAAAAAACCAGGAAAACTGTAGCAGAATTGTGCTTTTTTTGCAATTTCACCCGATTTGGAATTTTTTTCCCGCTTCCCACTACATCATATGCAATATTAAATGGTGGCGTTTGAAAGTACAACTTGTCCCACAAAAAACAAGCCCTCATACACCTATGTGAACAGAAAAATAAAAAAGTTATGGCAGTATGAACGCAAGGAGCGCAAAACGAAAACGCAAAAACGAAAAAAACCTCCGGGGGTGAAGGGGTTAAATGTAAAATACAAACAAGGTCCCAGCAAGAATTGAGCATCCAACCCCTGGTTTATAGGGTCAGTGCTCCTACCACTGAGCTAAGGAATCTCATCAGAAAGCTAAGAAGTGGTAAAATCGTGAGTTCATTGTCTGTTAGCCAGCACACCGTGTGGTCTTACAATTACTGTCTGATTTATCCCAATCATTGAAAGGTGCCATTGTAAGGCCCCATTCACAGTTAAATTTGAATTCTGGTAGCCTAATTTGGCTGAGGATCAGGCTACTGGAGCATACTTTCTTTAGCATTGCCAGATACGACCGTGTACTGCCAGATCACCATTGACTATGATGGAATCCAACGGTGATCTGGCTACTTTTCTGGCATAAATGCTGGGTTTCAGCCAGACAGATACCGCTTCATGCAGTACTTTCTGTCTGGCTGACAGCCCATCAAATCAGGCTACCGGATTCACAACGCTACTGGGAGAGTACATACATTGCTGTTAGGATCTTACAGTGCATAAGGAAGCGAATGCTTGAACAATAAATCACCATTTAACTTGACAACATTAAATTAACCTTAATAGCAGTAAGTAACCCCTTACAATAGTTCTCTGGGGTACTGAAACCTGTGCAAGAACAGAGAGCTAAGCAGTGTAGGGGAGAAGTGATGAAGGACCTGTGTGATGTCACAATGTGAGGGAGCAGAGCTCCTGTGATGTATGTGGATGAGAGGTTAGTGGTTTCTCATCTTCTATGTTGTCAAATACTAGGAGTTGTAGTTCTTTCCTTATATTCACTTCCTGTATTGCCCCCTGAGATCCCATAATAACATCCCAGAAATGCTGGAAGTTGTTCTCTCCTATTATATCCCTCACTGTGTAATATCCACTGGTGTCCCAGAATAACAGCCTAGACATGCTGAAATTTGTAGTTCTCTCCTCTTTTACTCCCTCTCTGTATTGTCCTCTAATTTCAGATAAATACAATCTGGTCATGATGACACTTGTAGTTCTCTTGTCACTATTATGATGTTCAAAATATCTGAGGTGTGTATTAGGTGTTGTTCACATTTGCGTTAGTGACTTTCTTTGGTCATAGGAGCACAACAACAAAAAACTCGGTACTGTTGGATCTGGAACATCACAGATGACAATTTATGATGGATCCCACTGACTATGAGGAGATCTGATGGGTTTCCATTATGGAGCATAGCAGGCTGCAACATTTTGTCCAGCATTTGTAACCTGATCTGCGATAGAGGCCCCAGATGTGATCAAAGCCTTATGTGTTCTGTAACATCAGATTATCATGTTCTGCAGCAGCTGAGGTCTGTATTATGATGTTCTACAGCAGCTGAGGTGTGTATTATGATGTTCTCCAGCGCTGAGGTGTGTATTATGATGTTCTAAAGAAGCTGAGGTGTGTATCACTATGTTCTACAGCGCTGAGGTGTGTATTATGATGTTCTAAAGAAGCTGAGGTGTGTATCACTATGTTCTACAGCGCTGAGGTGTGTATTATGATGTTCTAAAGAAGCTGAGGTGTGTATCACTATGTTCTACAGCGCTGAGGTGTGTATTATGATGTTCTAAAGAAGCTGAGGTGTGTATCACTATGTTCTACAGCGCTGACGTATGTATTATGATGTTCTGCAGTTGCTGAGGTGTGTATTTTGATGTTCTGAAGAAGCTGAGGTGTGTATCACTATGTTCTACAGCGCTGGGGTGTGTATTATGATGTTCTGCAGTTGCTGAGGTGTGTATTATGATGTTCTGCAGTTGCTGAGGTGTGTATTATGATGTTCTGAAGAAGCTGAGGTGTGTATCACTATGTTCTACAGCGCTGGGGTGTGTATTATGATGTTCTGCAGTTGCTGACGTATGTATTATGATGTTCTGCAGTTGCTGAGGTGTGTATTATGATGTTCTGAAGAAGCTGAGGTGTGTATCACTATGTTCTACAGCGCTGGGGTATGTATTATGATGTTCTGCAGTTGCTGAGGTGTGTATTATGATGTTCTGCAGTTGCTGAGGTGTGTATTATGATTTTCTGCAGTTGCTGAGGTGTGTATTATGAGGTTCTGCAGTTGCTGAGGTGTGTATTATGATGTTCTGCAGTTGCTGAGGTGTGTATTATGATTTTCTGCAGTTGCTGAGGTGTGTATTATGAGGTTCTGTAGCTGTTGAGCTGTATATTAATATGTTCGGCAGCAGCTAAGGGTGGGTTCGCACTTCAATTATGGCATTCCGTTATAGGTTCCGATTATAACGGAATTCCCAAACAGAATGCAAAATGGAAGCCTTTAAGAGGCATTCCATTTTGATCTGTCATAATAGAGGGGAAGCATAACGGATCCGTCTGGTTTCTGTTACGCAAAACAGAAAACAAAGTCCTTTTCTAGTTCTGTACGTATGTAATGAGCTTGGTTCTGTTGCTGTATCTATGTAATCAGTTTGGTTCTGATGCTGTATTTATGTACTGTGTTTGGTCCTGCTAATATAGTTATGTAATGAACTTGGTTCTGTTGCTCTATTTATGTAATGAGCTTAGTTTTGGTGCTCTATTTATGTAATGAGCTTAGTTTTGGTGCTGTATTTATGTAATGAGCTTAGTTCTGGTGCTGTATTTATGTAATGAGCTTAGTTCTGGTGCTGTATTTATGTAATGAGCTTAGTTCTGGTGCTGTATTTATGTATTGAGCTTAGTTCTGGTGCTGTATTTATATAATGAGCTTAGTTTTGGTGCTCTATTTATGTAATGAGCTTAGTTCTGGTGCTGTATTTATGTAATGAGCTTAGTTCTGGTGCTGTATTTCTGGTGCTAGGGTGCTGCTGTCGGGTGGCACGGGGTATCGGCGACCATGCCGGTGCTAAACTTTTCCCTTTATAAGATGCAGTGCATCTTTTTTTTTGTACGAGCGCTGCTTTCTCTGCTCTGTTTACTGCTCTTCACTGCAAATTCTATGGCAAGCAGGTGAACAGAGCAGAGAAAGCAGCTCTCATATGAGCTCTGCTCTCTCTTCAAACAGCCGATCATCAGGGTGCCGGAGGACCCCAGCCGATCTGATATTGATGACCTATCGTGAGGATAGGTCATTAGTAGTAAAAAGAGGACAACCCCTTTAACAGTAGGACTGGAGGGAAGGGATTAGGTTGAGAATTTGGCATGGGGGGGGGGGGGCATTTCAATATTTGCCTTGGGCATCAGAAAAGCTAGGTGCACCAGCGGCAGGTGGGGGGGGGTACAGACTGAGGGTGATTGGGTGTATGGGGATGGTGGGGTAGTTGGACGGGGGTTAATTGGCTTGGCAGAGGACCATTTTCAGTATCCAGGGGTTGGGGGGGAGGATAGGTCACTGTAATAAGTCCAGGAGGAGGCTACTATGGGGGGTGGGGTAACAAGGCTACTATGGGGTTGGGGTGCTACTGAGGAGAGACTACTATGCTACTGTGGGGGGAGGAGACTACTATGGGGGATGGGGTAACGAGGAGAGGCTACTATGAGGTGGGGGGGTGAGAAGAGGCTACTATGGGGGGTGGGGGTAACGAGGCTACTATGGGGTGGGGGGTTCTAAGGAGAGGCTACTATGCTACTGTGGGGGGAGGAGGCTACTATGGGGTGGGGGGGACTGAGGAGAGGCTACTATGCTACTATTTGGGGGCGTGGGGGAATGGGTCACGTTGGGGGGGGGGCGTCATCACAGAGAGTGCCTAGGGCAGCATGAACCCTAAATACGGCCCTGTGCATATGTTATTATTAAGATTTTGCCATGTTTTTTTATTTTTTTTATTGTTGAGGCTGTTCACCAATCATTTTGATAGTGCTATAAATGTACTGTCCTAAAGATACCTAGATTATTTGTGTCTTCACAGATCAGAGCACCAACATGGCTGCCCCCCACAATCAAGCAAAAAACAGAGTGAAAACATATAACATCAGGAGACAAAACAGATTAGAAAGTACGGATACACTTCAGTATATAGTTTTAATTAGTTTAAAAAATACAGGTCATACATTCCCTTTAAGGTCCCTATCTGTCACTGCTTTTCATCACGTGAGGCCTACTAGGCATATGGTGATTTTTGTCTATACACTGCTGGATTACAACTGCCAAACTTCTACATGACAATTCACAAGTGACTATGTACTAATAAAAAGTAGGCTGTCTTACTTTGTTCATACTGAATACTTACACTAAAGGCTCTCAAGTGCTCTCCCACTGAATGCAGGAAAACAAGCCTTGTTGAAATGTTTAGGTGAGAAGAGTTTCTAGTCATGTCTCTTGAAGTCAGGGTCGGCATCCGGGGAGGGGATGCAAACTAGGCAATTGCCTCGGACCCCTATCCCTGGAGGAGTCCCTCCGCCATGGTTTCCTTTCAAGTGAATGACGTAAAGCTACAAAAACCAGGACAGTCTCTGCTAAAAGTAAGGCTTTCTGAGTATGACAGGCATCCAGATTGATGTAAACAATAAAGTGGCTGCAGCACTCACTCAAGTGCGATAGTTAATAGGCAGTGGTGCAGAGCATTGGACGTCTAAGCGTCTAATATTGAAGGCCCATTTAAAAGTCCAGATAACCCCTTTAAGCTGATCGACAACATGGCCACACAGGTTAAAAACTTTACCTACCCGATCATACAGAGAGCTCTGCAGCTGTAAACTAGCTGCATGGTCTTTTCTCTCCTCCCTGTACTCATCTCCATGATTACTGCAGAGATGAAACAGGAAGCCGAGCCATCAGTGTACAGCCTCCTTCTACAAATCATGGAAGGTTTGTGTGGAGGGAGGCATGGAGAGGTGTGGTGGGGGGAGCAGTCTGTGCAGCGGGAAATCTGTATGAATGAAGCTTGAGGAACAGTCTTTGTTAGAAAGCAATCTATGTGTGAGGGGGTGTGGAGAGTAGTCTTTGTGAGAAAGGGGAGCAGTCTGTGTAGGGGGAAATCTGTATGAATGGAGTAGTCTTTGTGAGAGAGGAGGAGCATGGGGAGAAGTCTGTGAATGAGGACGGCATTGGGAGCAATTTATGTGAGAGGGGCATGGGGATCAGCAAGCATGTAGAGCAGTCTGTGTGAGAGAGGAGCATAGAAACATAGATGGCAGTATGCGGAGCAGTCTGTGAAAAGGAGAGTCATGGGAAACAGTTTGTGTGTGAGGTGGGACCATGGGGAGCAGTGTGTGAGTGAGGGGTGTGGAGATTAGTCTTTGTGAGAAAGGGGAGCAGTCTAACAGAGGCTGACATGAGGAGCAATCTATGCGGAGGGTTATGGGGAGCAGTCTGTGAAACATGGGTCATGGAGAGCATGATTGATGGGGACAGAGAAAGTAGTCTGTAAAAAAAAGGGGCATGGGTAACAGTCTGTGAGAGAGATAGAGGAAAGAAGAGCAGTCTGTGTAGCAGACGGGCCATGGGTAGCAGTCTATGTGAGAGAAGGGGGAGTGACAGCAGTCTGTATAACATTAATTGTAACTTAATTGTAACTTTTACTGGGTGCGGGCACTATTACTGTGAGGTACAAATGCTGGCACCATTATATTGTGGGTTACTTTTACTGTGTAGTGCACTATTACTGATCAAGACACAACTAATCTGTCTGTGGCACAATATAGGCACTATCTAATTGGCACTATTATTTTGGGGGACACCTACTATCTGTCATTATTATTTTCATGGGTGCAGTCTGTATGGCACTATTTTTTTTTGGAGGGGGGGCTTAACTATAGTTCTGACATTATATCTCATGTACAGTATTGGTAGGTTGATAAAGGTTAGGGAGGGTGCTGGAAGGAGTCTTTGTGGTGGCCTGGTCCAGAGGAAAAAGTGACTATAAGAAAACAACTTAAATCATTGAAGATGTATTATTAGTGTCTGTATATGTATGGGGGGGTAGCTAATATTTGATAAATATTTAAACATTATTCCTTTTGGGTGGGTGCCTTGGAGCTTGCAGCACGCCTGTATGTGCTAGAGATGAGTTTTTGAGACCTCTTCACACTGCCTTTTGAATTTACTGTATACCCATGTTCTTGGTATACTATTTCAGCTTTTGGGCATTCGGATTTACACGTTGGCAAAAAACAGAACTGCTTAAGGTACATTAAGGTACTTCAATATATACTTGGTACTAAGAAATGCCATATATTTTCAAAGATTTCTGTTTTCTTGCAATATAAGTAAAAAACAAAAAGGTGATAGATTCTTTAAAACTGATTAAAGGTATGACTGTTCTTCTGCCTTGTCTCTCAAATGTTTTTTTTGTCTCCAAACCCGAAAAACATTAATTGGGTGTCCAAAGGTTAAAAGCATCAGGATCAATAGAGAAATATTAACCTAAAAGCATAAAACAAACAATCATGAGTGACAAATTGCAGATTTGTAGCGAGTTCATCTTCATGTACATAACTGTTAACGTACATAGAAAGGGTCTCCATGCAGGTACGTCCGAATGATATAAAATGCTGGATATTGTAGGATAGATACCACTGCAGAAAGAGCCATTAACAGTCCATAGAGCTTTCCAAAGTGTGCAGGTGGGAACCTACAAGACAAAATGTAAAGTTACCCTAAGAAAAAATAGACCATTAATCCATGAGCCATATTTAACACTGACGATTTCTTATGTGGCAACCCCATAGGCACCAGAGTCTTCCTTCCTAGTCTCACAGTATTGTGAAAAATATATTTTAGGTTTTCCAAAATGTTACTTACGCTATAGACAGAAAGGCAGCATTTCCTCCATACAAGAAGGACCGATTAAGTACTTGAAGGATGAAAGTTGGATACAACGCAGGAAGCTCGGAAATTGAGGCGCAGAGTGAAAAGAGGATGCACTGAACTGTGGTCAGTAACAAAGACAGGACTGAAGAGCGGAGGTCATCAAGCGGCTCTGTAACTGAGAATATCATGCGGAAATCGTTATCAAAGCTGGGATAGGTAGAGTAGACAAATACCTCTCTCCCCATTGGGAAGAAATTGAGTAATTTGTGGATTAAACAACAACAACAACAACACATTGTCTTTACATTTCTTTGTACAACCAAATGGATGATGCATGTAAGCACTTGCTAATGCTGTAGGCTCCAGGGCCTAATGCGCACATCCCTTTAAAGGGGTTATCCCACTGTTACATAGCATATTCATTGTGCACTTCATAGAAAATAAACACTCTTTGCAATTTTCATGATGTTAAAAAATGAAAAGAAATAAGAACATCCAGTGCAGAATTATCCATCTTCTTACACAGTATCTACATCTGGTGTTCAGAGTGTATATAGCAATGTGCACGTCCACCTCAGCTAGGTTTCTTTCCTCAAACCCAGATCAGATAGTGAATAGAATTTGTTTTATTCCCTGACAAGAAAGATACAAGCTAATCGATTTTATGCTTAAAGGGCTTGTTAACGATTTTGATAGTGATGGCCTATCTTCAGGACAGGTCATCAATATCAGATAGGTGGGGGTCTGACCCCTGCCACCTCTGCCAATTAGCTGTATGAAGAGGTTGCAGCGCTCAGGTGAGCACCACGGCCAGTGACATCACATTCATTGTTCACATGGCCTGAGGTAGCTCTGCAATACCAAGCACAGTCACTGTACAATGTACAAAATATTTTTTTCTTATTTTCCTCCTCTATATCCTAGATGTATCCTATGGTCCAGTGCATCTTCTGAGCAAAAAATATTGTAACTCATTCAGAGCTTGGCGGCAGCAATGTATTTAGAAAAATTGTGACAGGGCTATGTCTACCATTGTGTAGCATCCCGTTTTGATTTAACAAGATTGTGTAAACATCTGGGAAGGGAGTAGACCTATTGTTGGAGTTTTGAGAGAGAATTGTTGTCTATTGTTGTCTGATGTAGAATTCTAGCTGCTCAACAGGATGGGCCTTCTTCGCCAGAATTTTGCATTTCATAATGTGACAAATGTTTTCTATTGGTGAAAGATATGGACTGAAGGCAGGCTAGTTCAGCACCTGGAATCTTCTTCTTCTGTGAAGCCGTGCTTTTGTGATGGATGCTGGAAAGACGTCTGGATGGAGCATATGTTGTTCTAAAACCTTTATATATTGTTCAGAGATTGATAGTGCCTTTCCAGATGTGAAAGCTGCCCACACCATAGACACTGATCCAACCTCATACTGTTAGAGATGCAGGCTTTTGAACTGCAGGCTTTGAACTGTGTGCTGATAAAAAGCTGGATGGTCTTTCTCCTCTTGAGTCCCCATGGCACAGCGTCCGTGGCTTTCAAAAAGAATTTTACATTTTTATTCATCTGACCACTGAACAGTTTTCTATTTTAAATGAGCTTTGGCCCAGAGAAGACAGTGGCGTTTCTGCATTGTGTTGACATTGTTTCTTCTAATACAGCTTTAACTTGTGTATATTCCACAGCAAACTATGTTCACAGACAGTGTTTTCTGGAGGTGTTTTTGAGCCCATGCAGTGATTTCCAGTACAGAATCATGCTGTTTTTAATGCAGTGCTGCCTGAGGGCCCATAGAGCATGAGCATCCAAAATTGATCATTGGCAGCCTGTTGAACACATGGAATACTCCAGATTCTGTGAATCTTTTGATGCTATTATGTACTGTAGATGATGGGATATTCAAAGTCCTAGCAATTTTACACCGAGAAACATTTTTCTGAAATCCTTCCACAATTTTTATATGCAGTTTTTTGCAGATTGGTGAACCTCTGCCCATCTTTACTTCTGAGAAACTCTCTAACCTTCTCTTTTTATACCCGGTCATGTAGCAAATTGCTCCTCCACCTGTTTTTATTAGTTCCATTTACTTTTCCAGCCTTTTATTGCCCCTGTTGAAACTTTTTTGAGATTCATTGCTGCTATCAGATGCAGAATATTTTTTAATATCTACCTAGCATCTTTGCTAAAGGCAAAATCTGTATGAGGGTCCCCACATACCTTGTGCTCTACAATATTTATTTCTCCTTATGTGGCAAAAAGCACCTTGGGGCCCTCTCGGGCACCAGGGACTGATTGCCATCACAACCACTGTAGTTACCCCCTGTATCTATCTTTTTAATGGATGGGTTAATAAACAGAATATGAAAACAAATTTTAGAGTCATTACCTTTGTGTTTCTTTTTGTGCCTGTCCATAATGAGTCCATTCCAAGGAGCACACAAAACCCCAAAAAACTGGGATATAGCAAAAACATTTGTATATTTACTCACTGAAAAAAAGTATAAATAATAATAATTGTCATATTTTCACACTTTTCTCTCACATAATATGGTTGATGTCATTTAGAATGTCCAAAACTGTCCAGGAGCCCGGACATCACATAAGTGAATATATATACAGCCATTTATAACTGCGTACATAATAATGTATAATACAAACCTATGTGTGGGTCTCCTCCACTTAAGCGTGTGATAGTGGGGTTCAGAGTTCCAATGAATAAATAGTGTCTAAGTTGCATAAGAGAAAGCCAAATCAGATGCCACCCAAAAAGTGATGATAGGACACAACTCCGAAATGAGACCTCAATGTCTGTAGAAAGAAACCATGATGGCTCAGATTACTGCTTCATAAAATATACATGATGTAGCTATTTTTAGTTTGTTGTCTATTGTATGGATTATTTTCTGTTGAGAGCCCAAGATTATGCTTTCTGTCACCCATGTGCCACCAAAAAGCACCTACTAGGATGAGGTCTGTTACAAGCTCCCTCCTAAAGAAGGGCTTCTGACTCTTAACGGGAGTGGCAGGGATTGGTAGGGGTGAATGTTTTTATGCCACTGTAAGCCATCTCTGCCATTTCTGGAGGCAGTATACTGAGCGTCCCATAAAGATCTTAAAAATCAGACACTTTAGTTGCTTTAGACTACCCTCCTCACATTGGAGCTACTTATATGCAACATCATGCACATTTTGACAGTTGTTGTTGCTCATTCTTTAACTACAGAAATAAAAGAGTAATTTTGGGTGTATTTATTCTATTTCCTGAATGTGATTATAGGGACAGCCATCTTGCCTGAACTCTTTTTAACAGGATTTAGAAATCATTAAGAAAAGTGCTTCACGGCAGCCCCATAGACCATAGACACAATGGACAGGAGGGGACCTCTTACTTCTACAGGAGAGTTTTCTAGGCATGCTCTGTGACCTGTGAAGAGGTCATTGTACAAGGAAAGAATAGATAAGCTCTGACAATTACCTATTGTGAATGGTGGATCCTGTCTTATCTATACACAGAGGTCAGTGGCGTAGCTATAGGGGTCGCAGCGGTCGCAGTTGCGACCGGGCCCCTAAGCCAGGGGGGCCCCGATGGCCCCCCTTGCCACTTGCAGGGCCGCACCGCTAATTAGCTAGGTGCGGCGCGGCCCTGCGCACAGATGGGGGCGGCGGCGGGGCAGAGGGAAATATGTGGAAGAGGGGAATATGTGGGATGAGCGCTTCCATTGTGGAAGCGCTCATCTCCCTAGTCATCTGTATCCTCAGGACGGCGATACAGATGCCTGTATTGTACTGCGGGGCAGGGGAGGGAGAGGTGTCTCCCCTGCCCGTTCCTCTGATAGGCTGGCTCAGGCGGCGCGATGATGTGATCGCGCCGCCTGAGCTGTACAACGCGGGACACAGGCCGGAAGAGGCCTGCATCGCATCGCTGCCAGCCTGATGGAGTTAAGTATTAGTGTTAATTTTTTTTTTATTGTAGCAGTCACGGACCGGAGCTCTACTGGGGGCACTGGGGGCATTTTACTGGCACTGGGGGCATTTTTACTGGCACATGGGGGCACTGGGGCATCATTACTGGCACTGGGGGCATTTTTACTGGCACATGGGGGCACTGGGGGCATTTTACTGGCACTGGGCCATTTTTACTGGCACATGGGGGCACTGGGGGCATTTCTTACTGGCATATGGGGGCATTTCTTACTGACACTTGGGGGCATTTCTTTATTGCATGGGAGCACTGGGGGCATTTCTTACTGGCACATGATTTTGGGGTGGAATCAATGGGGGGAACTTCTGGCGCATTATTGGGGCACATAATTTGGGGGGGAGCACTTCTTACTGGCACATTATTGGGGTGAAATTTAGGGGGCACTTCTTACTGGCACATTGGAAGCATTATTACTTCTGGGGCACAGTGGGGACATTAGTACTGTTGGGGGCACTATTACTAACAAGTGCACTCTGGCAGAGAATTATTAGTTGGGACTTTGGGGGCACTATTACAGTGAGGGCACCCTGGCACAGTATCAGCGCAGTTATTTCTGGGGGACGTTATGTTCACACTATTACGGGGCACTATTTGCTGGGCGCAGTTATTTTAGGACACTGTGTGCCAATAATTATTGAAGGTCACTATTTGTGTGGTACTAGTGGCACAGTACTGGGGGTGGTAGGATGATTTGTCCAGAAGACGGGAGGATGATGGAAAAGTAGTAAACTAAGATTTTTTTCTGTCAAACTGCAGAGATGAGAAATGGCTGAAAAATGGCGTCTGGTCTGAAAGGAGAAGATGAGGAAAGAGAAGATCTACATCAGAGGAGGCGTCACTGGATGTAAGAGGTATGGGGCGCTGTATTATACTGGATGTACGAGGTATGGGGAGCTGTACTAGGCTACATTCACACGAACGTTGTGTTTTGCGGTCTGCAAATTGCGGATCCGCAAAAAAAGGATGATGTTCCGTATGGCATACGTTTTTTTTGCAGATCCACTGTAACGATGCCTATCCTTGTCCGCAAATGGACAAAAATAGGAATGGACATACAGATGCGGACAGCACACAGTGTTCATTTAAGTGAATGGGTCCGCATCTGAGGCGCAAAATATGCAGATCGGAGGCTGCAAAAACAACTGTGGTGTGAATGTAGCCTTCCCTCTATGTTCTGTAGTGATACACGTAATGTTAGGAGGGAAAAGGTTAGGGTGAGAATCTGGCATGGGGGGGGGGTTCAATTTTTGACTTGGCCGGTAGAAAACCTAGGTGCACCAGCGCTGGGGGGGGGCCCAAGCTGAACTCTTGCACCAGGGCCCATGAGCCTTTAGCCACGCCCCTGACAGAGGTGATATCATTACAGGCAGGATTAGAATAATATATAACTGCAGTAAAGTGCTCTATGCAGACCAAGAAGTGGCACCTATTATTAGGCTTAGTGGCCAGTCCAAAAACTGCAGGTTTTTCAGTTTTTTGTTTAAATATAGATTTTGGACAGCTCACAGCCAGGGAGAAGGAGACACCCATTGAGAAACCCTGGCGTCTCCTCCTCCCTGTACTGATGCTCAGGTTTCGATACTGAGCGGGAAAACGGCAGGGGGCACAGTGTTACGTAGAAGAAGAGGTATTTATCTATACTAAAAAAACATGAAAGGTCCTCTTTAAACAATAGGTCATTTTCTGATGGCAAATTCCCTCTAAATGTGCTGGTATTATATGAAAATATTATCAGGGTTGCCAACCAGAATTTTTCTTTTTTCCGAGCAACTTATCTAAAAATCACAGAAATCCAGAAAACTGAAACAGTCCTCCATTTTTTAGGAATTTACAGATAGTTGGTAACCCTGATTGTTATCTAAGCTAAGCCCTACCGAATCTCAATAAAGTCAGAAGGATCTGTTAGGAACTTATTCACTTTTATCTTGATCTGTAAAAAGTGATCCATCACAAATCTGTCAGACATGGAGGCATTGATGCCACTGCAAACAGAACTGCAGCACTACTGTGTTATAGCATTTGTATGGTTACTGATTGGTTGGTAGATTGACGACTCTTACCATGTTTTTCGAGACGCTTTATGGAAGTGTTTGTTGTTTTCTGCCCTTTCTCTCCATCATTTGGTCTAGATGAATGGTTTGGTGATATGGATGTTTTCTGACTGAGCTCTTCACAACCCAAACTGAAAAGGATCAATGAGACTTCTTCAGAGGACAAGCATTATATATGGCACCTCTATATGGCACCATAGTGCAGAGATATTTATCCCCTACTGATGAGTTTTCTAAGGGAAAAAAATCTGCGTAATATAACACTCAGTTGAGCATGACAAGGCCTACAGGAATACAACAGGGCCCTAAAGACTCCTATGGGTGCCATATTACAGTTTTATACGACTTTTTCAGTTTTTTGTTTAAATATAGATTTTGGACAGCTCACAGCCAGGAAGAAGGAGACACCCATTATAGAGCTATAATATAATAATGAGAAGTACCAGAACCTCGATGGAAAGGGAATAACAAGTGTGAACAAAGACAAGTATAAACATGTTTTAAAGGGAATATGTCACAAACGACCTCTCTGTCCTGCTTCTGCATTGACACATAGCTGTGGTTCACTAGATTAAAACGCTGTTTTTCTTTTTGTTGATCCGAAACTCCATCTCCAAGTTATGATACTTGTTCTTAATATGCAAATTAGGCCTTTGGTGCAATGAGGGAGTCACCATTGCTCTTGTTGCACCCACACTCTGCTCCTTTCTGTGGCAAGCCCCTCCCTGGCTGCTTTGATTGACAGGGCCAGGCAATGGCAAAGCAGCGAGGCAGAGGATGGCCATAGAGAAGAGCGTGGCTTAGGTGCAACAGGAGCAATGGTGATGTCCTCATTGCACCAAAGGCCTAATTTTCATATTTAAAAAAAGTATCATAACTCAGAAACGGAGCCTCGGATCCACAAAAGAAAAACAGCGTTTTTATTAGGAGAACTACAGCTATGTGTCTAAGGAAACAGTTCGATAGGGAGGTCACATCTAAAATAATATATTTATCCAAAAGCCTATAGAAACTATAATGACATGTATACCCATATCTGTAGCCTTCTGGTACAGGGAAAGGGATATGAGTCTTCGGCATCAAGAAAATTGTCCTTAAAATGTGGCAAATACTGCAGCTCGATATGAAGAGAAACAAATCCTGGAGTGAAATTCCATTTTGATAGAGGACCTAGGATAATTCAACAGTTTAGTTATATACAACATTACCGAATACCCCTTGGCCCGACAATGGATAATCGCCATAATTTACAATATTTGCTTTATATTTATTAGACCACACCCCTATAATAGTAGCATCATGCCCCCTTTTGTCTGGCCGCCCAGCTTCCTTAATGTACATTTGGGCGTCTGGTGATACAACACCAGATACTGTTGAATTAATGGAGAGATCCTCCCCAGGGGGAAAAAAAAGCAGCTTTCGATGTAGATCCCAGTAGATTTGCCAATTCTTCCTGGAGTCCAGGAGGTCCCTACTTTTTCTGGTAGCCTCCAGGATGCTGCAGGTGAGTTGGCAAGTATGATATGGACAGCTTTAGAAACACACAACTGCATACTGTCTAATACACATGCTAATGGTGGGCTTCACATACATGCTAATTTTAATTTCTAGTTGAGCACCATTTTCACCACAAAGCATCCAAAAAAGGAAAAAAATGAAGCAACCCTACAAATAATCTCTATAAGGGTGGGTTCACATCAGCGTTATGCTTTCCGTTTGTGTTTTCCGTTATAACATGGTTATAACGGAAAATAACGGAAACCATAAGACGGAAGTCAAAACGGAAGCCTTTAGAGCAGGGGTGCACAACGTTTTCTGGGTGGGGGCCACATTGTCTGACTGAACCAATGTCAAGGGCCGAAGATAAAATTTAAAGGGGTATTACCAACTGAAATACTGTATTAATGGCAGATTGAACACACAGTGTATACCATTAATGTCTAGTTACAGTTCCAGGAGTCCCATCTAATGGGAGAAATACATGAAAAATGCATGTGAGCAGCCACAAAACATGGACATACATGTCTGTTACCAGATGGATGGGGCCACACAGAATGGTATCAAGGGCCGCATGTGGCCCACGGGCCGCAAGTTGTGCACCCCTGCTTTAGAGGCATTCCGTTTTGATCCGTCATAATAGAAGCCTATGAGAATCATAACGGATCCGTCTGAGTTCCGTTATGCAGAACGGAAAAAAAAGTCCTGTCGACAGGACTTTGTTTTCCGTCTTGCATAACGGGAACCAAGTGGATCCGTTATGATTCTCATAGGCTTCTATTATGACGGATCAAAACGGAATGCCTCTAAAGGCTTCCGTTTTGACTTCCGTCTTATGGTTTCCGTTATTTTCCGTTATAACCATGTTATAACGGAAAACACAAACGGAAAGCATAACGCTGATGTGAACCCACCCTAACCTACTCTTTAATGTATACAGCTCCTATGCAAACCTATATGGTTCCATATTAACAGACTACATACTAACCTGGTGTATTCCTCTATGCAGTCATAGGGAGAGATTTATCAAGACAGGAGTTTCCTACGCCAGACTTGATCTCCTGTATGCCAGGGTGTGATGCACCTAATTTATTAACCCTTTCAGGACAGGGCTATTTCTGCTTTGTTTTTGTTTTTTTGTTTTTGTCTCCCAGCCTTCCCATAACTTTTTTGATTTTCAATTCACATAACAGTATGCGGGCTTGTTTTTTGTTGGGCAAGTAGTACTTTTAATGGCACCATTTAATGTTGCATACAATGTAGTGGGAAGCTGAAATTTTTTTCAAATAGAGTAGAATTATAGAAAAAAAAATTCCAGTTTTGTTTTTACAGTATTTGCTATGCGGTAAAACTGACCTATTCCCTTCATTCTCTGGGTCACTATGATTACAACGATACCACATTTATATAGTTTGTCTTGCGTTTTAATACTAAAAAAAAAACTTTTTGAAATAACAAATTTTTTCTTTGCATCGCTATATTAAGACATCATTTTTTTTTATTTTTATGTGTACAGAGCTGTGTACGGAGGGCTCGTTTTCTGCAGCACAATCTGTAGTTTTTATGGATGCCATTTTGAAGTGTGTTTGACAATGATCACTTTTTAATCAATTTTTCTGGGGGAGGTGGTGACAAAAAAGAGGCAAATCTGTGATTTTGATTTTTTTCCTTTATGCCTTATACCATATGGGATACATTTTTTTATATATTAATAGTACTAGAGTTATCGCACGTGGTGATGCCTTTGATGTTTATTTTTTATTGTTTATTTTAATTTTGGGGAAAGGGGAGTGATAGAATTTTTGAAATTTTTTTATATTTTAAAAAAAACTTTTTTTTTACACTTTTTAATACTTTGTCCATAGGATCTGCAGCAGCCTCAGATCATTCAGGAGGACCGAGACTGCTGCACACATATCCAGACCCCCCTCCCCACATCCCATGCACGCTCCCAAGTTTTTGAACTCCCAGATGCCGTGGTCATAATTGACCACAACATCTAAGGGGTTAAATGTGTGCTATCATCAATCGCATTCATTAGCTCCAGGTGTCTTCTGTTTAAAGCGTGAGCGACAGCGGGCACCATATTTAAATACTTGACTTCCGACTAAAGTTTGCGACGGTCAGTCAGGAAGGAGTTAAGAGGCAGATGTCTCTTAAAGGGGTTATACCGAGACTAATGAAAAAAATGAAAATCAGACATCATATTGTATATGATAATCTCTTTCTAGCAAAGCTAGAACCAGCCCGGTACCTCACATGGGTCCAGAGATCTCCTCATTCATTGCTCTGCTAGATTTATATCAAGCTGACAGCTCAAGGAGTGTATGGGGACACTACGTGTGCAGTATATAGTAATATTATTTGTGTATACAGTTAAAGGGTTATTCTCATTTTAGACAATGGGGGCATATTGCTAGGATATGCCCCCATTGTCTTATAGGTGCGGGTCCCACCGCTGGGACCCGCACCTATATCCAGAACGGAGCCCCCAAACTGAATGAGGGCGCACTGCGCATGCTACTTCCGTAGGCTCCATAGAAATGAATGGGAGCGGTGGAGGCGCTTGCGTGTTGCGCTCCCATTCATTTCTATGAGCGCAGCGGGGAGCTGCGCCTGGTGGTGGCCGGACCCCCGGAAACCCGGGGTCCTCCAGGCGCAGCGCTCCCCGCTACGTTCTGGATATAGGTGCGGGTCCCAGCGGTGGGACCCGCACCTATAAGACAATGGGGGCATATCCTAGCGATATGCCCCCATTGTCTAAGATGAGAATACCCCTTTAATAGCAACCTTATTTGTGTGTACACTATAGAGTAATTATTTATTGGCACAGAATGGAGGTACTTATTTCTACAGTATAAGTATGTTCTTTATGTATATCGTATAGTGGGATTATTTATGTCTACAATAAGGCAGCACTATCTATGTACACATCATGGTGAGATCTTCTATTCAGGTTATTGGTAGGGCACTCCTTCTATCAAGTGTATGTGAATTTATAGTATTTATATGTGGATGCATACACAATCATCAGACATACCACAACCATAATCAGATACCCCTTATCTTGGCAAAAACGTGTATCTGCTTGTTTCCATGGTTACGACCACCCTGCAACCCTGCCTCAGTGGCTGTGCTTGCACATGCTAATGGATTGCAGGGTGGTTGTAACCCCTGGATACCAGTAGTATATAATGTGATGGAAAAATTGATCCAGCCAGCAAAGGAAGCAATATGGACACTCAAAATACAGTAGTAAGTGCTTTGTATTAACTTTCTCTATATGATAAATGCCATTTGCCGAAGTGATACAACCCCTTTAAGAAAAAGCTACAAATCATTTTAATTGATAGATCTTTTACCTTCACAACTAGAAAAATAACAGAAGAAGAGTCAAAAGCCCCATTGTATAGCGTTATTATGGTAGAACGTTGAGGTCCAAACAAATTTCCCACCTGTGCAAGAAAAAGAAAGTTTTTATCGTTTAGTGCACTTTTACATGCCTAAAGCTACATTGTACAATGTACAAAATTATGTCAAATTTGCAGTTGCTGTTGGTTTGTAAATCCATCAGATATAGGCTAATAGTCGCTTGCCTTTTCCTATGACACAGCAAACACAGCCTTCATAACCTGTAGTCTGCTCATGAGCAGCCTGTATTCTGCTCATAAATGGAGTAAATCTGTTAACAATTGTATACTAAGGAATTGTACTTTACATTTCCTAATGTTCAAGTGTAGGTTAACAAAAATAAATGTGTGGGATGGCAAACCAGAGAGTTACCCAGGGTCAGTGGCATAACTAGAAATGACTGCGCCCCACAGCAAATTTTTGAACGGGCGCTCCTTCACCAGCAGCTTCTTCTCAACCCTCTCTACTGAGGATAGTCCGACAAGGCCCAGCAGCCGCTCCATACGTTATCTACAGTGTCACTGTATATAATGTCATTGTATAATGCTGTTGAGGGGGCCCTGACAATAAAATCTTTTAGTCCTTCTCCTGGATGGGCCCCTTTTGAGTTGGGGCCCCAAAGCAGCCACTTCCCCTGCCTCCCCTATGGTTACGCCCCTGCCCAGGGTCTTTATTTCCTGGAAGGGCACAGAACATAAGACCAACCAGTATTATTCAATAGTGTATGGTGGTATTATTTGAGAACTGAATTGCAGTATTATGTGAGTATTATTTGGATACTGCATATGATTTGGGCATTACAGTGAAACTTATGCAAAATACTACCTGGTAGAGAAGACCACCCTCTTATGCAGACCAGATTTTCTATTACAGATTTTAGGTTCCTATATATATTACGTATTCTAGCCATCTTCAAAAAGACAACCCTCCTCCACTTTTCAATGCAAATTTGGGTAATCGTCTCAAAGAAGTTTCACTGTGTATGTTGGGTTTTGTGGGTCGTACATAGCAGTATGATTTTGGCTCTATATAGCAGTTTGATGTGGGCTGAAAATACTTGAAAACCTGTCTACCACTGGCAAGTGACTGTGGGGCTACTTTACTGCCTGCTCTGGGTCCCACAATCTATCAAAGTGGCCCTAATTATAAAATAATATTGTACACTTTTTACCAGTGATTAATTATCAATATATATCTAAACTGACCTGCATATTAGTGAGAATTAAGAAAATTCCACCAGTTGCCAGCAAAGAAAGAGCAGGAAATATGAGCACAGCCGTATCTGGTAAAATAAATACAAAAATAAGTTGTATGTGGATAAAATCTCGAAAGAATTGCAGATGAAAAATCCATGTTCAAAATGAGACTTTGCAAGACTTAAAATGGTTATTTTCCTTGGAGACTTATTCTGCAGACCCCCTCCCGCCAGCATAGCAAGAGCTGCAGTGGGAATCATACTTATCTGATCAATGCCACTGGATTCCATCTCCACTGCTCCCTTTGGACGCCGCAGGTCTTGGGTTTCCCCATATCAATATGCGGTTTGACATAACACGTCAAACCAGATGTTGACATGGGTCACCATGACTGACTGCATCGGTGTTGTTTACATACAGCAGTCACCTGCATCGATCATTCCCATACACATTCATTGTTTCTAGACAGCAGATCCCTGTTTACACAGCAAGATCTGCTGCTCAGAAACAGTGATTAGCGATGTATTCACCCAATGAACAAACATTTTCTCATTCATTGGGTGATTGGCGCAGAATCTTTACACAGGGAAATCATCTGGAAATAGCATTCCAAGTAATACTTCTTCCAATAATTGCCCTGATCATTGGTCTGTGTAAAGGTGCAGTTGATTACAACTAATCTCTCTCTTAACAGCAACATCTCATTTGCTTTTACAGGAATCTGCTGCTTGAAATTAAGTGCTGATGGAGTTGCCCACACAGTATTTTTGTTTTTTGTTTTTATTAAAAAGGGACAGACTGTCTTTAAAAAATTAAAGAAGTAATACTCTCTTATCCTATGCTACTCTCGATTCGATGCTTCCTGGGTGCCCCACTGGTCTCTTGTTCCTTTACCTCTTCAACGTGTCGAGAGGGACCAGGACATGGAGACCAGCAGGGGCCCTGGGAAATGTGGGGCGAGTACAATTTAAACATTTATTAACATCAAATTTGATTTCCCATGTTTCATATTTTGACTGCATTCAACTTTTGTAATACCTGGTTCAGGCACACAACAGCCAGGCTTACTGTTCCTTTAATGGACTATGTGACTAAATCATGTTTTTCATTGTGATAAAGAGATCATTTTTATCACACTTTCAATTGTAGCAAATGTGAAAATGAGAGCAAATTTGTCAACTTTGGGAGAGTACAATAACACTTCATAAGCACATAACAATGAATAAACCGTCAGACGTAGGTATAGGGGTGAGAAGTATCAGTGGCATCTAGGCCCCTAAGTCTGAGAGGGTCCAAAGGCACTACTACCACATAGGAAGACTCAAATATATACATGGCAAATCATTATTGGCGCTGTTACAAATTTTACCCAGGAGCTTCAAGTTACACCTTTGACAACAGAGCTGTGCTTCAGTCTTGCAACACGTAAACATGTTATACCTGTAAGGACTTTACCATGACCTACCTGCTGTAGACAGTGCAATAAGGAGGGTTGCTGTTGTATACAGACAACTAGAGAAGAAAAAAGACCACACATTAAAGGATTTGTTTAATGAAATAGATTGGTGTGAAAAGAGGATATACATATATGGGAGACCTCCTCTACCCAACAGGAAGACCCACTGGGGATCAGCTGCTCATTTCCTTTGCAGTGGCCACTGCAGGAGAAATGTTGTATTACATGCAACCCGTTCAAATAAAAGTCCTCAGAGAAGGAGCCACTCCTAAGGCGACTATACAAAATAGATGAATGTTAGCTATACTCACGATTTCATCAGGACCAGCTGACCATCTAATGTGTGCAGGGATGTCCAGATTCTCCCTCATGGCCTAATTAAGTGTGCATGTGTATGTGGGGTCAGGGTCTGCCAACAGGTATCTAAAGTAAATACTAGTAAAGAAATTTTCACAGTATTTTTTTCTTGAACAATTGTTATTATACGTGTAATAGCCATGAGGTCATACTTAAAGAGGTTCTCCAGGCTTTTACTATTGATCACCTATCCTCAATCCTCAGCTCTATGAGGAGACAGTGAGCGCAGTGTGCACGTGCCGTCTCGCTTCTCTCTTCCTGTTCGCTGCTGCGAGGTCTATGGCTCTGAGCGATAAATGTATGGCACTGGTAGCTAAGATTTTAATCCCAGTTGTTCCTACACGCAAGCACATGGTGGACAGCCTGTTCCGCAAGGCAATGACCATGATCAGAGAAAACTCTGATCCCAGATGCAGAAGTCTTGAAATGCCAGCATCAATGTGACCAAACGCATGAGATAACTGTTGGCTCATTCAGACAAATAGGACCTCCCAATCCTCTCATATATACGCATGGTTGGCTCAGCCAAGGGTGCATGTATTGTGAATGGGAAAGGGAGAAAGTCGCTCCCAGACACATCTGCTGGATGGCTATCTCACTACAACAAAAGAATCAGGCATGTAGAAATCCTAGATCTGCTGTGGGGCGATAGTTGGCAGACCTCCGTACATATTAGGAGGTTGACCAATCCCAATGAAATTGGCGGGTTTGGCCAACATACGTCTAATGTGTCCTGAAAGGCAAAATAAGCCACACAAGATGTCCTCAAGTTTATTATGTATAATGTGTCACATAAGTTCAAATCTAGGAAGGCAAGGATACAGGCGCCACAATTTTTGCATATTTGTGATGCACGGATATGACTAAATAGATTGTAACTGTTGAATTCTCACTTACATGGCAATAAACCTTGTCACTGCCGTTCCGAAGCGATCAAAAATATAACCACCGGGAAAGGTCATGGCACTGTTCATGAAAGCTGCCACTGTAAATATCAGCGAAAAATGCTCATCCTGAGACGGGCACCCTATAAAAAAAATAGATGTCAATGTTATGTCCATTGGTTCCCCTTTAGTTTTTATATACAACTGTGACACCATCAATGCATACATATAAAATTATATTTTTGTTATTTCACTTTACATTTTATGACATACTATTAATATTGTCTTAAATTTACACGCATAAAACTAGAGAAGACTGGTAGAAGATGCGCCAGATTTATCACATTGGTGCACGCTGTGTAATAAATTAGGTGCATCTCGTTAGACATGTAAGACACTTTTCTCTCCCTTAGGGCTCATGCACACGAACGTATTTTCTTTCCGCATCCGTTCCGTTTTTTTTTGCGGACCGTATGCGGAACCATTCACTTCAATGGGTCCGCAAAAAAAACGGAAGTTACTCCGTGTGCATTCTGTTTCCGTAGGTCCGTATTTCCGTTCCGCAAAAAAGTAGAACATGTCCTATTATTGTCCGCATTACGGACAAGGATAGTACTGTTGTATTAGGGGCCAGATGTTACGTTCCGCAAAATACGGAATGCACACGGACATCATCCGTATTTTTTGCGGATCCGTTTTTGCGGACCGCAAAATACATACGTTCGTGTGCATGAGGCCTTAGGCTCATGCACACGACCGCAGTCTGTTTTGCAGTCTGCTATTTGCAGAACGGAACGTCCAGCTCATAATAGAACAGTCCTATCCTTTCATGTGCTGTCCGCATTTGTATACCCATCTTGCCTGTGTAGTTCTGACCTCACAGTTTAGCATTCAGTTCAAGTCCATGTTTAAGTTCTCCTAGTCTGTCTGCCATGTCTATGCTACAGTCTTCGTTCCTGCCTGCATTGTTCCTCTATCCAACGCGACTCTGTCCACAAGCTCTTCTAGTGTCTCCAGTTCTGTGTTGCCAAATATGTGCAGTTTCAGTATTAGAGACTATCCAGACTGCTTCTGCGATTGTGGTGCGGCTTCCCTGTGTCTCAGCCATCCAGCCAAGTTTCCTTCAGTCAAGTTCTGCCATTAACCACTTAATCAGTATGAGTGACTTTTCAGATTGTATTTGCAGTTTTGGTGTGTTTTCTATCCCTAGAGCAGGTATGGCCAACCTGCGGCTCTCCAGCTGTTGTAAAACTACAACTCCCACCATGCCCTGCTGTAGACTCATAGCTGTAGGCAGCCTGGGCATGCTGGGAGTTGCATTTTTGCATCAGCTGGAGAGCCACAGGTTGGCCATTCCTACCCTAGAGCCTCGAGCCTTGCTCTGACATTGAGCTTGCTGTGTAAGTGGGCTGTGTATAAGTGGAGTTTAAAGAATCGGAGTGCTGGTACTGAGTGTGATTTGGTTGGAGTGACTGCAAATAACTGTCTGTAGTTTATTGGAAAAGTCCTTGTTTGTTTAGTGCTTGCATTTGGTTCTAACATTTAAACCCTTTTTTTTCTCTTCTGTGTACCTGGTGAAGGGGAGTGGTTTCTGATCCCAGGTGCTATAAATTACATAGCTAACTCTTCTAGAGCTTGCTCTGACATTGAGCTTGCTGTGTAAGTGGGCTGTGTATAAGTGGAGTTTAAAGAACCGGAGTTTAAGACAAGGAGGAAAAAGTAAGGTCACATCAGCGTTATGCTTTCCGTTTGTGTTTTCCGTTATAACATGGTTATAACGGAAAATAACGGAAACCATAAGACGGAAGTCAAAACGGAAGCCTTTAGAGGCATTCCGTTTTAATCCGTCATAATAGAAGCCTATGAGAATCATAACGGATCCATTTGGTTCCCGTTATGCAAAACGGAAAACAAAGTCCTGTCGACAGGACTTTGTTTTCCGTTCAGCATAACGGAACTCAGACGGATCCGTTATGATTCTCATAGGCTTCTATTATGACGGATCAAAACGGAAGCCTCTAAAGGCTTCCGTTTTGACTTCCGTCTTATGGTTTCCGTTATTTTCTGTTATAACCATGTTATAACGGAAAACACAAACGGAAAGCATAACGCTGATGTGAACGAGCCCTAAGAGAGGCCATAGGTCTAAATAACTGGGACAAAATCCTCGAAAATAAAAATACAGCCACAAAATGGGATATTTTTAAAAGCATCCTAATATCTAATTGTGAGAGGTACATACCGTATAGGAATAAAATGATAAGAAACAAGAAAAAACCAATGTGGATAAATAGAACTGTAAAAAAAAGCAATAAATGACAAAAAGAAAGCATTTAAATCACTAAAACAGGAGGGGAGCGAGGAAGCATTGAAAAACTATAAGGAAAAAATAGAATTTGTAAAAGACAAATAAAAGCAGCTAAACTAGAGACTGAAAGACTAATTGCTAAAGAGAGTAAAACTAACCCTAAAATGTTCTTCAATTATATAAATACTAAAAAGTATAAATCTGAAGGTGTCGGCCCCTTACAGAGTAATGAGGGGGGAGTAGCAGAGAGCGATGAGGAGAAAGCAAAACTCTTAAATATTTTTTTCTCCACTGTATTCACTGAGGAAAATAAACTGTCAGATGAAATGCAGAATATAAAAGTGAATTCCCCTTTAAAAGTGTCCTGTCTGACCCAGGAAGAAGTACTGGGGCGTCTTAAAAAGATTAAAATAGACAAATCACCAGGACCGGATGGCATACACCCACGTATCCTAAGAGAATTAAGTAATGCCATTGGCAGACCCTTATACTTGATATTTAAGGACTCTATACTGACAGGGAGTGTTCCACAGGATTGGCGCATAGCAAATGTGGTGCCAATATTCAAAAAGGGTCCAAAAACAGAGCCCGGGAACTATAGGCCGGTAAGCTTAACATCTGTAGTGGGTAAACTGTTTGAAGGTTTTCTAAGAGATGCTATCTTGGAGTACCTCAATGAAAATAAGCAAATAACTCCATATCAGCATGGCTTCATGAGGGATCGGTCGTGTCAAACCAATTTAATCAGTTTCTATGAGGAGGTAAGTTCTAGACTTGACCGCGGGGAATCAATGGATGTCGTATATCTGGACTTCTCCAAAGCATTTGACACGGTACCACATAAAAGGTTAGTATATAAAATGAGAATGCTTGGCCTTGGAGAAAATGTCTGTATGTGGGTAAGTAACTGGCTCAGTGATAGAAAACAGAGGGTGGTTATTAATGGTACATACTCAGATTGGGTCACTGTAACTAGTGGGGTACCACAGGGGTCAGTATTGGGCCCTATTCTCTTCAATATATTTATTAATGATCTTGTAGAAGGCTTGCACAGTAAAATATCAATTTTTGCAGATGACACTAAACTGTGTAAAGTAATTAACACAGAAGAGGACAGTACACTGCTACAGATGGATTTGGATAGACTGGAGGCTTGGGCAGAGAAGTGGCAGATGAGGTTTAACACTGACAAATGTAAGGTTATGCATATGGGAAGGAATAATGCAAGTCACCAGTACATACTAAATGGTAAAACATTGGGTAACTCTGACATGGAAAAGGACCTAGGAATTTTAGTGAACAGCAAACTAAGCTGCAGAAACCAGTGTCAGACAGCTGCTGCCAAGGCCAATAAGATAATGGGCTGCATCAAAAGGGGTATAGATGCCCGTAATGAGAACATAGTCCTACCACTTTACAAATCACTAGTCAGACCGCACATGGAGTACTGTGTACAGTTCTGGGCTCCTGTGAACAAGGCAGACATAGCAGAGCTGGAGAGGGTTCAGAGGAGGGCAACTAAAGTCATAGCTGGAATGGGTGGACTACAGTACCCAGAAAGATTATCAAAATTAGGGTTATTCACTTTAGAAAAAAGACGACTGAGGGGAGATCTAATAACTATGTATAAATATATCAGGTGTCAGTACAGAGATCTCTCCCATGATCTCTTTATCCCAAGGACAGTGACCATGACGAGGGGACATCCTCTGCGCCTGGAGGAAAGAAGGTTTGTTCACAAAAATAGAAGAGGATTCTTTACGGTAAGAGCAGTGAGACTATGGAACTCTCTGCCTGAGGAGGTGGTGATGGTAAGTTCACTAAATGAGTTTAAGAGGGGCCTGGATGTATTTCTGGAGGGTAATAATATTACAGGTTATAGTTACTAGGTATGGGTTGTTGTTGATCCAGGGAGTAATTCTGATTGCCTGATTGGAGTCGGGAAGGAATTTTTTCCCCTAAAGTGAGGACAATTGGCTTCTACCGCACAGGGGTTTTTTGCCTTCCTCTGGATCAACTTGTAGGAAAACAGGTCGAACTGGATGGACAGATGTCTTTTTTTCGGCCTTATAAACTATGTTACTATGAGTCCTTGCACCAGTGTCCCTGACCACAGTGGGTCAGCTGCCAACTATACTGGGACATTACCAAGATGTAGTGGTCTGGTTGCTAAGCCACAGTGAAGTCCAGATCCCTGTACAGGGATTAGGCTACTTTCACATTGGCGGCACGGGTGTCTGGCAGGCTGTTCTGGTGGGTGAACAACCTGCAGGATCCTTGCTGCCGCTACTGCTCCGCTACTGATGTTATAATTTTAGTCCGGCCGCCTCTCGGCATGTTTGCCGTGCTGCGGCCGAAACTCCAGCCCGCCCACATTATAGTGAATGGGAACGGAGCGTAGTCCTGGCCGCAGACGTGCAGTAGCGGCAGCACAGATCTGGCAGGCTGTTCACCCGCCGGAACAGCCTGCCGGACACCCGTGCCGCCAGTGTGAAAGTAGCCTAAAAGAGTGAATGCCGGGAAGTGCTGAAATAACACCCTTAGGCCGCTTTCACACGAGCATATTTTGTGTACTGGAATCCGCTGCTAATGTTAATGAATAGGGCTATTCACATGAGTGTATAATTTCTATCAGTATTTGAAATCAACAGCATGTCCCAGTTTTGTGCAAATTTGTTTCCAAATATGCCCACTACAGTCTATGGCAGTGCATCAAAAATGCAGGGAGGAAGGAATACACATATAAATCCTGAAGCAATACTGATGACAATACTGAGGGTATATGATCAGGAATCTATGCATAATCCAGAGCCAGAATTCAGATTTCAATATGCTAGTGGGCTCTGGGTTAGCGTCAGGGGCTGGCTGGCAAATTTTAGCCTGGGGGGCAAGCACACAGCACTGGCCCATGTGTAGCGGCCCACCCTTAACCTGTTTAACTCCGCCTACCATAAAGCCGGTATAGGTAAATAGGCTTTAAATGGTTAAAAGGCGGCAGCTGGTTGTGTTTTCATGTTGGATCCCAGATACAGAACATGGCTGAGTCCGTAGCAACAGCCTGATCATTAGAGGGACCAGATTTACCAACCCCTGAGCTTAAAGGGTTATTCTCATTTTAGACAATGGGGGCATATCGCTAGGATATGCCCCCATTGTCTTATAGGTGCGGGTCCCACTGCTGGGACCCGCACCTATTTCCAGAACGGAGCCCCCGAAGTGAATGAGGGCGCACTGTGCATGCGCAGCCGCCCTCCATTCATTTCTATGGGGCCGCCGAAAATAGCCGAGCGCTGGCTCGGCTACTTCCGTCGGCTCCATAGAAATGAATGGGAGCCCACCGCGCATGCACGGCCCGGCTCCCATTCATTTCTATGAGCGGCGCGGGGAGCTGCGCCTGGTGGTGGCCGGACTCCCGGAAACCTGGGGTCCTCCAGGCGCAGCGCTCCCCGCTCCGTTCTGGATATAGGTGCGGGTCCCAGCGGTGGGACCCGCACCTATAAGACAATGGGGGCATATCCTAGCGATATGCCCCCATTGTCTAAGATGAGAATACCCCTTTAAGAGACTCCATTAAGTACAATAGGGTCTGCTCAGGATGCTGCTCTTTTACCGGACAAAAAGGTCTTGCATGCAGAACTTTTCTGCCCGGTCTTTTTAACAGAATCTGTGACCCAAACGCAAATGTGAATGGATAGTATTAGACGTATAGCATCAGATGTCTGTTTAACACACAAATACAGAGCAAGAACCAAGATCACTACATACACACAGCACCAGAACCAAACCTAGAAGTCAAACACAGAACCAAGTTCACTGCATGAATACAACACCAGAACCAGGCCCATAAGTCAAATACAGCAACAAAATCAACAAGAAATATAGCACCAGAACCAAACCCATAAGTCAAATACAGCACCAGAACCTAGTTCAATACATAAATACAGAACCAGAACCAATTTCTCTACATAAATACAGCACCAGAACCAAGTTCTCTACATAAATGCAGCACCAGAACCAAGTTCTCTACATAAATACAGCACCAGAACCAAGTTCTCTACATAAATACAGCACCAGAACCAAGTTCTCTACATAAATACAGCATCAGAACCAAGTTCAATACATAAATACAGCACCAGAACCAAGTTCAATACATAAATACAGCACCAGATTTTAAATGTTTAGTACAGATACCATCTGAGTAGTCAGGTCAGCCCTCGCCATATGAAACTACAGCTCCCAGTATGGCCTGAACAAGTGTAAAGGGATGCTGGGAGTTATTGCGCAAAACAGCATGCTACGACCCATCATCAGCTGTAGATCATCCAGGTGACTACAGCTCCCATCATACACAGTCAGTAGCAGAATAATCATTTCCATTTAGTGACTTACAGGTGACGTCTCCTCCTTCCCCATCTGTTCCACATTTTGCGGAACGCACAGTGCCAGCCCTATATAGAAATGCCTATTCTTGCGGACAAGAATAGGGCATATGCACTATATTTTTTGGGGGGGAACGGAACTACGTATGCGGACAGTACATGGTGTGGTGTCCGCATCTTTTGCGGCCCCATTGTAATAAATGGGTCCGCACCCGTTCGGCAAAATTGTGGAACGGATTCAGACTTAGAAATACGGTCGTCTGAATACGGTTGTCTGAATGCACCCTTAGGGCCAGTATTAGAATTAGGGTCAGTATCAGTTAGGAGCAGTACTGGGGTTAGAGGCAGCGTTAGGGTACATTCAAACAACCGTATTTCCATTCACTTCAAAGGGGCCGCAAATCCTAAGTTCCGTTCCGCAAGCCCCGCAAAAAAACATAGAGTATGTCCTATCCTTGACCGCAATCGCAGACAAGAACAGGCATTTCTATTATAGGGCTGGGCATGTGTGTTCCACAAAATGTGGAATGCACACGGCCAGTATCCGTGTTTTGTGGATCCGCAATGTGTGGACCTCAAAACACATATGGTCATGTGAATGTAGCCTCAGGGTTAATGGTCAGTAGTAGGGTTAGGGGTCTGTATGGCGTAGTATTAGAGATAGGGAAAGTATTAGGGGTCAGTATTAGCAGTCAATATTAGGGTTAGGGACAGGATTAGGGTTAGGGGTCCAGGGTTAGAGGTCAGTACTAGGGTAGGGGTCAGGGGCCAGTATTAGAGGTCAGGGGCCAGTACTAGGGTTAGGCTACTTTCACACTTGCGTCAGCAGGATCCGTTTGTGAGATCAGTCCCAGGCTCTCACAAACGGCCCTGAACTGATCAGTTTTTCCTTAATGCATTCTGAATGGATAAGGATCCGTTCAAAATGCATCAGTTTGCCTCCGTTACGTCTCCATTCCGCTCTGACAGCGTTTTGGTGTCCGCTTGACTGAGCAGAATGGAAACAGATCCGTCATGACCACAATGTAAGTCAATGGGAACGGATCCGTTTACTCATGCACAATAGTAAACGGATCCGTCCCCCACTGACTTTCAATGGAGTTCTGAACGGATCCGTCTCTGCTATGTAAAAGATAATACAAACGGATCCATTCAGAACGGATGCAGACGGTTGTATTATCAGGACGGATCCGTTTATGAGAGCCTGGACGGATCTCACAAACGGATCCTGCTGACGCAAGTGTGAAAGTAGCCTTAGGGGTGCGACAGGGCCAGTATTAAGGGGTCAGGCAAGGCCAGTATTAGGGGTCAGTACTAGGGGGTAAGGGGCTAGTATCAGGGTTAGGGGTCCAAGGTTAGAGGTCAGTACTAGGGTAGGGGTCAGGGGCCAAAATAAGTGGTCAGCGGCCAGTACTAGAGGTCAGGGGCCAGTACTAGGATTAGGAGTCAGGCAGGGCCAGTATTAGGGGTCAGGGGCCTATATTAGGGTTATAAGTTAATGCAGGCCAGTATTAGGGGTCAGGGGCCTATATTAGGGTTATAAGTTAATGCAGGTCAGTATTAGAGGCCAGGGGCCAGTACTAGGGTTAGGGGTCAGGCAGGGTCAGTATTAGGGGTCAGGCAGGGGCCAGTACTAGGGTTAGGGGTCAGGCAGGGTCAGTATTAGGGGTCAGGCAGGGGCCAGTACTAGGGTTAGGGGTCAGGCAGGGTCAGTATTAGGGGTCAGGCAGGGGCCAGTATTAGGGTCAGGGGTAAGGCAGGGTGGTCAGTACTAGGTGGGCAGGGGCCAGTATTAAGGTTAGGGTAAGGCAGGGCCAGTATGGGGGGGGTCAGTATAGGGAGGCAGGGGGCAGTATTAGGTTAAGGGGTGCATGTAGGGAGAGGGCAGTTAATACTCACCTGTCCAGGCGCGGTCCCATGATGCAGACCCGGCCTCTTCTGGCGGGTCTGCTCCTGAGGAACGTCGCAGGCGGCGCGATGACGTCATCGCGCCGCCTACGTCACATCAGAGCGCCGGCCACCGGCCTGCGCTGGCTGTTACTGGCACAATTGTATCTGCATCTAGTGGATGCAGATACAATTGAGTTCAGGAGCCGCGGCGGCCCTGACACACACCGGCCCGGGGGGCATCTGCCCTCCTGCCCCCCGGCCCAGCCCACCCCTGGCATCTGCCCTCCTGCCCCCCGGCCCAGCCCGCCCCTGGTTAGTGTTATGCTAAACTGGTTAGTTGGCACAGTGATTCCACATGCACTGATCGGTAACAACATCATTTTTCATTGTGGACCATTTGGGGACTTGTCTGAGATTTCTATTTCTGTAATATCCTAATTTTCTAACCATTACTTCCTTATAACAAAAAAACATCCACTTCCACATAATGGACAAAGTTACAGTCTATTTTGTGGTCAGATTTTCTTCTACAGCACAGATAAAATAGCTATATAATAAAACTGATAAGGCAAACAAGCAAGTCAGATATCCATCTGCAGACAGCTGTTTCAGGGTTCTTGCTCCTCATCAGCACAAAGTAGGTTTCTGGTTGGCCGACAGAGTGATGAGTGGCAAGTAACCAGAGACAGCTGTCTTTTCATGCTCCGAGACTTGCTGAAAAGTTTACGATTTTCTTATAGGGAGCCACTCCTGATAGGTGACACTAGCAAGACAGTTCTCTTTTTCTGGGAGATCCCTCTTTGCCTTCTAATACAAATGAAAAAGACCATTGACCTGAGCAGCCTGCAAGGAATACGTTGCTTTCTACTTTATCTGCATCCTATGGATGCAGAAACAATTGAAAGCTGTGGATACCATGATGGGTTTAGGCAGCTCAGTTACAAACAGCTGATTGACTGGGGTATCAGACCCTCACCAATGTGATATTGATCTAAGGATAGGTCATTTGCACTTCTAATGGGACTTGATCTATTCTTTGAATTAAACCTATATTACCAAAGTTTACCACTTTGGACAATCCACATGCCAGGTCTTTCATAGACCCGATCAGCCCTGCACTGAGGCTGTACAGCATAGTATTATGCTGTACAGCTTCTCTGGGGGCTGTATTTCCCCTGTAACTGGGGCTACTATGTCAGCCCCAGTTACAGGAGAAATCAAGTGTAAAAAAAAAAATATAATAATAATAAAGTTAAATGTCCCCCTGAGGTCTTGTATGACCTTATGGGGGACACAAAGTGTAAAATTAAAAAAAAAATAGAGTATTATAAAAAATTTTAAAAAAAATCACATATAAAAAAATGTATTTTCCCCCAAATATGTCATTAAAAAGTGTTAAAAATAAATAAATAAAATAGACATATTTGGTATCACCGCGTCCGCAACGACCAGCTCTATAAAAATATCATGTGATCTACCCCATCAAGTGAACCGCGTAAAAGAAATCTAATAAAAATCATGCTAAAACAGCTTTTTATTGTCTCCTCACCTACCAAAAAACATAATATCAAACAATCAAAAAGTCGTATGCATCCCAAAATGGTAGCAATAAGAACATCACCTCATCCCGCAAAAAATGAGCCCCCACACAAGATCATAGCCAGAAAAATGAAAAAAATATGGCTCTTAAAAAATTGCAACACAAAAACATGATTTTTTTTTTCTAAAAATGCTCTTATTGTGTAAAACGTAAAAAAATAAAAATAAAACATAGACATATTTGGTATTGTTGCGTCCGTAACAACTGGCTCTACAAAAATATCACATGATCTACCCCATCAAGTGAACGGTGTAAAAAAAAATAGAAAAATGTACCTAAACTGCTTTTTTTGTGACCTAACCTCCCAAAAATTAGATTAAAAAGTGATCAGAAAGCCGGATGTAACCCAAAATGGTGCCATTAAAAAGCACAGCTTGTCCCGCAACAAATAAGCCCTCACGCAGCTCAGTCCACAAAAAAATTAAAAAGTTATCACTCTTAAAAACCACAACAGAAAATTCAATGTTAGAAAATGCAGATGCTGTTCCTCCCCTTCTGAGCCCTGGCGTATCCCCAAATAACAGTTTATGACCACATGTGGGGTGTTTCTGCAAACTGCAGAATCGGGGTAATAAATATTGAGTTTTGTTTTGTTGTTAACCCTTGATGTGTTTCAGGAATAAAAAGGCTAAAATGGAATATCTGCAAAAAAAGTGAAATTTTGAAATTTCACATCTATTTTGCTTTAATTCCTGTGGAATACGTAAAGGGTTAACAACATTTCTAAAACCAGTTTTGAATAGTTTGAGGGGTGTAGTTTCTAAAATGGGGTAATTTATGGGTGGTTTCTATTATGTAACCCTCACAAACTGACTTCAGAACTGAACTGGTCCTTAAAAAAGTTGATTTTGCAAATTTGCAAAAATTGCGTCTAAAATTCTAAACCTTCTACTGTCCTAAAAAAATAAAATGACACTACCAAAATGATGCCAACATAAATTGACATATGGGGAATGTCAATTAATGAGTATTTTATGGGGTATCACTATCTGTCTTAAAAGTAGAGAGATTCAAATTTAGAAAACTGAATTGTTTCAAATTTTCGTTAACTTTTGGATTTTTTTATAAATAAAATTAAAACATATCGACTTAAATTTACCATTAACTTGAAGTACAATGTGTCACGAGAAAACAATCTCAGAATCGCTTGGATAAGTAAAAGCGTTCCAAAGTTATTACCACATGAAGTGACACATGTCAGATTTGCAAAATTAGGCCTGGTCAGGAAGGGAGTAAATGGCCCAGATATGAAGTGGTTAATGGAGTATTTGAAAATGGGTTGTTTAAATAAGAGAATAAAAGTGGTTATCTGGGATTTAAAGTGGTTATCTGGGATTTTGATATTGATGGCCTATCCTCAGAATAGGTCATCAATATCAGATCGGTGGGTGCCTGTCTCCCGACACCCAGCCAATCAGCTGTTTGTAGATGTCCTGAATGGACTGTACATTTCTTTAAATGATCACTATCTTTTAACACAACTTTGCATGAATAAAACGTAGCGATGAATCTAGGAAATTATGTAATATATCTTATCAGAGACAATTTCTTTTACCCCCATCCCCTTCCCTTCTAAACTAATATTCTCATTTTAAGACATAGAGAGATGTATGAACTCACTAAATGATCACATTATGGTATGTGATACCCATAAGAAGTCTGTGGAAAGGGGAGAGGAAGGAGGAATTAAAATGGGGAATAAGAGCGAGCTGAAAGTTCTCAAGACAGAGAATGTTAAGCTAGCTATACACATGATTGAATGCTTGTTTGGCCAATAACTATCTTTCCCGAATATCTGATACATGATGTATGCCTAGCTCAGCCAAGTATGTCTATGTTCTGAATAGGGAGAGGGGAGTAAGCCACTACATGACACCTCTGGCAAAGGCTTACCTTCCTGAAAACAAAAGGATCAAGCAGTTGAAATTCAACATGCCTGATCCTTATCTTCCCGGAAGGATGCCATACACATTAGATTTTTGATTAAACCTGCCAAAATTAGTGGATTTATCAAGCTATATGTGATGTATAGCCAACTTTAATTTAGGAGGCACAGTGTATAAGAGTGATAAAAGTTTCTTATATTCAACTAATTTCTGCAAATGTGAAAGGTTTGTGACCATGTAATACAATTCTAAATTACATTTTGGCAGACAAACTTTTGACATTATATTACACTTACCAACTGTAGCATTTGTAGACTGATTTCCTGTGTCTGGACACAGGTCATTAAAGTAATTCTCCTTCTTTAGCACAAACACAAGGGACGCCCACCCAAAGGTGACCCCCGCAAAGCAAATGCATTCTATGAGCCCTGTGATTAGAGTCAGCACATACTGGAAACGCATCTCTGCTGGAGGAAAGAAAAATTGTCAAACATGAGGAAAACTAATGTACAGCACATACTTTCAATTCAGGAGACTAAGGGCTCGTTCACACGACTGTGTGAATGGGTCTGCATCTATTCCGCAATTTTGCGGAATAGATGCGGCCCCATTCATTTCAATGGGCAGTATTAGATTGCGCATAGCCGTGGCTCCGTGCCCCGTCTCCGCGAAAAAAGATAAAACATGTATTATTCTTGTCCGCAATTGCGAAATAATAGGCATTTTGTATGGGGTGCCGGGCCTGTAAATTGCGGAACACTTACTGGCCGGCATTTGCAGATCTGCAACAACACGACCGTCTGAACGATCCCTAAAATTGTGAATATACAGTACAGACCAAAAGTTTGGACATGCCTTCTCATTCAAAGAGTTTTCTGTATTTTCATGACTATGAAAATTGTAGATTCACACTGAAGGTATCAAAACTATGAATTAACACGTTGAATTATATACTTAACAAAAATTGTGAAACAACTGAAAATATGTCTTATATTCTAGGTTCTTCAAAGTAGCTACCTTTTGCTTTGATTACTGCTTTGCACACTCTTTGATTCTCTTGATGAGCTTCAAGAGGTAGTCACCTGAAATGGTATTCCAACTTGAAGGAGTCTTGAAGGAGTTCCCAGAGATGCTTAGCACTTATTGGCCCTTTTGCCTTCACTCTGCGGTCCAGCTCACCCCAAACCATCTCGATTGAGTTCAGGTCTGGTGACTGTGGAGGCCAGGTCATCTGGGTGGCACCCCATTACTCTCCTTCTTGGTCAAATAGCCCTTACACAGCCTGGAGGTGTGTTTGGGGTCATTGCCCTGTTGATAAATAAATGATGGTCCAACTAAACGCAAACCGGATGCAATAGCATGCTGCTGCAAGATCCTGTGGTAGCCATGCTGGTTCAGTATGCCTTCAATTTTGAATAAATCCCCAACAGTGTCACCAGCAAAGCACCCCCACACCAACACAACTTATGGTCCCAACCCCATTTATAAGGCAAGAAATCCCACTTATTAAACCTGACAGGGCATACCTGTGAAGTGAAAACCATTTCAGGTGACTACCTCTTGAAGCTCATCAAGAGAATGCCAAGAGTGTGCAAAGCAGTAATCAAAGCAAAAGGTGGCTACTTTGAAGAACCTAGAATATAAGTCATATTTTCAGTTGTTTCTCACTTTTTTGTTGAGTATATAATTCCACATGTGTTAATTCATAGTTTTGATGCCTTCAGTGTGAATTTACAATTTTCATAGTCATGAAAATACAGAAAACTCTTTGAGAAGGTGTGTCCAAACTTTTGGTCTGTACTGTATGTAAACTGAATGCCTGGCACTAAACATATGTGAGATTCTGTGCTAATTAATTTCCTAATATACAGAATGTTATTGGTGCTGTTTGTCTGATACAGAGCTCTAAATGCCAGCATTAACATACTTAACAGATAAAATTCTGCTTACAGCAACCACTAGAGGGAGCACACACATACTCTTTATTGTCAATTCCTTGAACACAATAATGAAATAGTGTACTGTTAGTTCCTAAGCTCCATCTAGCGGTGGCTACATTTAGCAATCATTTTATCTTTGAATACTTGATGTGTGTAGAACTCTGTATGTTACAAAGATATATTGTAAAATTAATCAATACAAAATTCTGGATCTAAAAATTGCGTGCTGATCAAAGGTGGAGATTCACTTTAAGGGGTTCTCTAAGAACAATATAAAGATCTAAAATATCAGATCATGCACCATACCCACACATTCTAACATAGAGTAGATCAACATATGGTTCTTAGTTGTTATCTTGGAGATAGTACTTGCAGGGTAAGATGTGAATCCCATCCATAAGGCTAGGATGGAAAATGTGATTTAGGCCTCGTGCACACGACCATATCCGTTTTGCAGTGTGCAAATTGCAAATACACAAAACATGGATGCAGTTTGTCTATTTTTTATTTTTTTTGCAGACCCATTCATTTCAATTTTGCCTACATATTCTATCTTTTTGCAAAATGGACTTACGTATGTAGATGTATCTGCATCCATATGTCCATTGCGCAAAAAAGATAAAACAGCAAAATGCTGACTACAGACCCATTGAGGTCAATGGGTCTGCAAAAAACAGAGGTGCAATTTGCAGACTGCAAAATACCTATGGTCTTGGGCATGAGGCCTTACTCTGTGTACTATAAAGCCATGCATATATTTCACTGGAGTTCAGATAAGAAGCCACCCTACACCATAATACAGACTATATACTGTACATTACCAAATGCAAAGACAACCAGATGACAGCGACACTTTACTACCATGCAGAAGCATTTTAGTATAATGTCAGTTACTCATGTGCTCAAGGGATAGTTGCTACAGCCTATGAGACTTAGCAGAACCAGATAAGCTACATATTCCTCAGTGTAACAGGGGCTCATAATTCTATTATGTCTTATAAGAAGTCCAATATGTAAAAACATAAACAAGAAAAGTAAAAAAAGGAAGAAAACCTACACTACCCCCAGTACAAATTAAAATACACTAATCCTGAACTTCAGAGGTGTAACGATAGGGAGTGCATATGTTACTGTCACACCTAGCATCTGGATACTGATGAGGGAGGCACAAAAAGGTCCTACTGCCCCATAAGCAGAGACCAGTGCTATAAATACAGCCTTCAGACAATGGAGATTGATGTTATTCCTCTGCTGAACTGGTTTACAAAAAATACAATAACCACCACAAGGTGTGCATACAAGAAGCTTATTTACAATGACAGAAAGAAAATGATATAATAGCAACATAAAAGCTGTACAGAAAATTCTTAAACCTGTTTTGAAGTCAATTGTCTTTTCTTCCTGCTGTCCTATCTGGCCTTTAAGGAAGAAACAAAGTCATTTTAGTCAGCATTTCTCATTTGTACAACCAAAGCAGATTAAAAAAAGTTAAATATTCACTATACAGTACTACAGGGGATTCCAGGATTAGTAGAAAAGTTTTGCCTTTTCCAGAAACTATGCCACTATTGAGCATGAGCTGGTACTTCAGCATTGATTTATATTTTAAATGGGGATGAGTTGCGGTAACAGACATAGCCCATGAACAAGAGTGGCGCTATTTCTTTAAAGAAAGAAAAAAAACAGACCCTTTGTTGTAAGCCTGGAAACCTCCATAACTGATACAGTTCTTAGAGCATTTGAATGTGCCTCTCAGCCTTACCGATGAGCTATTGAGCTATGAAGGGACCCAAACCAAAATCAACATGCTGCTCATGTCTAAGAGAATAATAACCCTAAGGCATCTTAATCCTAGTCCAAGTCACTTCATATCCTGTGTCTTAGAGTGATTCAGAAAGTTTCCACATATTCTACGCACTTCTGCTTACATCACAGCTGTATATGTAATATGTGTTCTGCCTCCCCTCCTGCCGCTATGCTCATCACCTCGTCTTACCGTACTTGGGTCTCCCTTTTACTTATGCTTTTCTCAGGTTTTTATGAGCTACATTTTGCTGATGTTTTTTTTTTAAAATATATTTACTTTCACGGGACAAGTATGAGTGTGACATGGTATTAAATGACCACATCTATCACCCAACTCTGCTTCCTTCCTGTTTTCAGCAGCTGCAGCTAGCACGCATCACATTTCTGACTTACACATGAAAAAGGGCATCCCAGGTAATTTTTTTCCTCAGAAATTCTTTCAGTCTAAGCAGTATATAAAGATATAGGTGATGGAACTGAAAAAAAAAATGTCCTTCTATGGAAAAGTAAGTGCAATCTTGCCTCTAATACCTGGTACTGACCCTATTGGCAGAAACAAACTGAATTGGGTTTGTTTTTTTATAATTTCCTACCAGTATCTAATATTTAAAAAATTCCTGCTCCTCCATGGAGATTCTTTTTGTTTACCTGTATGATGGAGGTTTCTTGCAAATCTCTCCACAGCATCTTAATGGCATTTAAATCCAGGTTTTGATTTCAATGTAATTTCTTAATTTTTCAGTCATTCCTTGGTGGGATAACGGCTACATGTTTAGAGTTGTTCCCATATTGCAAGGTCCACTTTCATTTCAGGTCCAGTCTTCTGGTTTATATTTTCATCAAGGATCCTCTGGACAATAGGACTGTATAGTGGATTTTATGATGGTGAGCTGTACGGACCCTGATATGAAAAACAGCCCCAAACCACAATGTTTTCATGGGTCATACTCTATGGTGCTGGTAACAGTTTTTTCTCATGAAATGATGTGGGGTTTTTTTTACCAAACATACCTTCTGGCAAAAAATAGAGTCAGAATTAATTTTGTAGTATTGGTCTGAATAATATTTGGGTATGATCTGGACTAAAGGAGTTGTCCGGGCTTTAAATATTGATGACCTATTCTCAGGATAGGTCATCAATATCAGCTGATCGGCAGGGGTGCCGGGTGTCGGACCCCCGCTGATCTGATATTGATGACCTCCTATCCTGAAGATAGGTCAACAATATTAAAAGCACAGACAACCCCTTTAATTTAGAGGGTTTGGTTTGGGGTCTGAATTAATTTAGGGGAAATTCTGAGGAAATTGTGCCACTTGTAGTGTAGGGGTGTAGTGATGGTTTTGACAGGTGTTTCATAGAATTTATTAACACTGGACGGAGAAAATATAAAATGACACTTTTTACAGTAGTACATTATTTTAGACCCAAATTTGTAATTTTTAAAAGTAAAAGAACCCCATAAATTGTTACGCAATTTATCCCAAATATACCCCAAATGTGGTAATAAATTGCTGTTTGGGGACAGAGCAGGGCACAGAAGGGAAGGAGCGGCATTTGGATTTTGAGATGTGGATTTTACTAAAATGATTATTAAGCCATAACAAGCTGTAGTTTTTATTCATACCATTTTGGGGTACATATGTTTTTTTTCATCACTTTTTATTTAATTTTTTTGCAGGTCAGATGAACAAAAAGCTGCTATTCAGTTAGGCTCAGAATAGTGTAAAATGCAGTGAGCTAGCGCCCACTGCATAAGAGGGGTTAAATATGTGTGAAAATACTGTGTTAGGGCTCATACCCACGACCGTGTGGTGGCCGGGCCCATATTGGGGCCCGTAAACAGCAGGTCCGCAAAATAAGGGCCCTGGCCGTTCTGGCACCGCATCACAGATGCGGACCCATTCACTTGAATGAGTCCGCAATTCGGGAGATATGGTGCGGAACGGGGGCCCGGATCGGAACCCCACGGAGTGCTTCCAAAGTGCACGTACTCCTTTTTGCGGTGCAGACCGTCGGATGCGGATCGTGGACCCCATTCAAGTGAATGGGTCTGCGATCCACATGCAGCAGCCCCACGGTCGGTGCCCGTGCATTGCGGCCCGCAGCATGAGCCCGACCGCCACACGGTCGTGGACATGAGCCCTTATATGTATATCTATCCTGAAAGCTGTGTGTATGGGGAGAGAGAGGTTTAAAGAGGACCTTTCACTGTTCCTAACATTCCAATATTATTACCTAGCAATGTAGAGCCTTATTAGCAGATGTTAGGGTGCTTTTTCTTTTTCAGCTTAGCTGCTCCATCCCGCTGTGCGCCCCGTTCACTTTTGCCACCCTGTATGCTAACTAACTAAGAGCATTGGTACAGGAAGGAGGAGACGGTCGGGTTTCTCAAGGAAAAAAAGCTCACCTTCTTCAAACTTGCTGACCTGTCCGCATGTCCACTTGGCAGCTGAAGACATCTGTGTTGGTCCTATGTTCATATGTGCCCGCATTGGTGACAAAAAGGAACTTTTGATATATGCAAATGAGCCTCTAGAAGGCTGTGGGGGGTGTTGCCATTACACCTAGAGGCTCAGCTCTCTCTGCGACTGCCACACCCTCTGCACTTTAATTGGCAGGGCCAGGCAGTGTAAACGTGATCATGCCTGGCCCAGTCTATCAATGTGGAGAGATGGGATGAGACATAAAAAAATGACACCAGTCGTGTTAGGCTAGTTTCACACTTGCGTTAAAATCTTCCAGCAGGCTGTTCCAGCAGTTTTCTGGCCCCCTATGGTATCAGAGCTTTGGCCCACCAGAGGACACTCTAGTACTTTGGTGGGCCAGTCTGACACTGTATCCAAACCAGGATATGCAAAAAAAAACCAAACATGCAACCAGACTGTAAACATACTGTATGAACCTGGCCTTAAAAGATGATAAACATTTCATAGGAGATGGCCAAAAAGCATCTGAAATTTGGGTCCTGACTCCTGTCCTTTTGTGCCTCAGAACCCGAGAGACAACAGACTCTACTCTGGTTTTCCTTCTTTGTGTGGCAAGGTTCTGCCAATCTGTAAAGGGGTATTCTGGTTACCATAAATAAAACTTATGTTTTAGACTAATTAATCATCAATTATTACCTAATATAATGTCAATTTCACATATTTACTGTTCAGTAGTTATAAAAGTAGTTTTTTTCCTCTGCTACCACCGTGTTTCCTCATAAGTTACCATGGCATCGACCTGTAGTTCTGAGCCTTTGTTAGGTCAAGCATGCTCAGTGTGTTGCTATCAGTTCTCTAGCTAAATGTTAGTGTGCTGGTGATTACTGAGTAGAGGGGGCGTGTCTGCACTGTATATCAGGCAGCCAATCAGGAAACATCGACACTCATGAACAAGCACAAACTCACAGCAGGAAAGCTAGGGATTGTGGGTATTGTAGTTTTGTGAGGGAAGATCAGGTTCCATGACGCTCTGTGTATTGCAGACTCACACAGGAGCTAGACAAATGGAACTCTGGTTATATGTATAGGTATGGGTTCTGGTTGGGTCACAGTTTGCAGTTTTTCAAAAATTAAGTTACTTTATCAGAATACCCCTTTAAGGACTGCAGGGTCACAGGATCAAGATTCTCCAAATAGGGACAAACTAGACATGTTTAGTAGCTTCTAGGGATTTGTCCTATGATTGGAATACCTCTTTAGTGTCCATATATCATATTGGACATTTTAGACATATTTTACACCATTTCAGTGTTCCATTATGTAACTACTTTTGCCAGTTTATAATTTTATATTTGCTTTACTTCCCTTTCTCCTCTCACACCAAGGCTTTTGTCACATGCCCAGTTCTCACAAAAATAATCACATCACATGAATCGATATTTCACTGCTTTTCAAAAAAAACAGCATTTACTTATCTGTCACTGACTGTTCTTGTTGTATGTCTTTATATTCCAATAAAAATAATATATGTATTTGCAGATATCATTCAAGAAAAGAGACAGCACTCCAACATGAGTAAAAAAAATGGTGACCATTTTATTCACCTGTCTCAAGCTTTTACAAGTGCAAATGGTAGGTATTTAGACATACAGGAAGTGACTTAACTCACTATGAAGGTAATTCATCCATATATAATAAAGTGCAAACTAGTGCATAAACAAAGTCGAATAATTAATAATGTATATCTCTTTACAGTACAGTGTATGTAGAATTCAAAGAAACCAGACTCGCCATATTAGACTCCATTATGACATTCAATGTGCCCCAAGTAAGACAAATAACTCCAGCACAATGAGAGTATTTGTAAGTGGAAATTTATTCGATATGCGGCCCAATAATACAAAAGACGTTTCGGCCCTTCCGGCCTTTATCAAACTGGTGCCGCTTTGAAGTAGAGAGAATTGGTACATGCGGGCGCTTGTGGGTAGGAGCTGTACGCTCTATGGGAGATACGCATCCATACGCACTTGTATTATTGGGCCGCATATCGAATAAATTTCCACTTACAAATACTCTCATTGTGCTGGAGTTATTTGTCTTACTACATATAGGGGGGGGAACCCGACGTCCAGCTTCAACTTGCAGTGTGCCACGAAGTCAATTTTGGATTCAATGTGCCCCATCAGGTGCACTTGATGCACCGTATGTGCTGCCTCTTTTCTTGGATTACCAGTAGAGATGAGCGAATCAATTCATCGATTCGTTGATTCGTATTGAGTCTTGGGAATTTTTAGCTGCGAAGCGAATCCGAATATTAGGTGATTCGCTTCGGCTTTGTACGCATTCGCTACATAGTTCGTCCTATAAATTATACGCTATTGCTACGTATAAGTTACTTTATAAGCTGTTGCGTACGAATTCAATTCATTAGCGAACTTTTACTGTTAGCTCGTTTATCGTGTGCAAAAGCCCGAGAAGAAAGCGGTCACCTGACCTAGTGGGCAGGGCTTGCTCTGATTGGCTCAGGCTCGGTAAGCCAGTGACGCAACACTTCTGCTGCGACTGCTGAGACGAGCAGAAGCACTGTGTGTGAAGTTCTGAGACCTGTTTTGTGAAAATTTGATATAATAGCTCTGGGAATCCATATTACACATATCAGGGATACTGCAGGGAAATTGCAGGGCCAGTTCAGGGCTAGTATTTAATCAAGCCGGGAGAGAGAGATAGGGAGAGACAGTGAGATACAGGGACAAAGACCAGCTGCAGGGCCACAGAGTGAATTGAAAAATGTCTGGAATGAATAAGCAAAAGGGGTCCAGTTCCAGCCAGACTTTGAGCTTTAAAAAAAAGGAGAAGGTGGCACAGGGCAGCGGTGGCACAGGGCAGCAGTGCCAAAAGACCTGTAGCCGGAGCATCTACTAGTAGTATTCGCAATACTTGGCCGTTGTTCCACCAGGCTAGCCGACCGAGGCGCAAAATTGTAGTGGAGAAGAAAGTAGATGAGGTAGTGGAGTGGATGGCACGCTCATCTCAGTCTCAGCCGGATGATCTGCTGTCATCTGCTGATACAGTATCCATATATAGCCAGGGGTCAGACTCGTCCTGCTCCATTCCACTCAAGCAAACCCCGTCATTTTCTGCCACCTCTCGGACTTCAGTGTTCCTCCTGCAATTTCTAAAAAAAAAAAAGCCACCGAAGCCCACCTTATAATCCGGCGGTTATAGAGGACAGCCTCCCTGAGGCCAACAGTGGCCGGAACTGTCCCACTATGCACTAGGGCTTCTTTCCTGCCCAGCCTCAAGTGTCATGTCAGAGAGGGTTTTTAGTGCCGCTGGGGGGGAGGGGTGACACCCAAAAGGACAAATCTGTCACCGGGCAGTGTTCAAAAAAATACCTTTATAAAAATGAATAAAGGCTGGATTACATCCAAATTTCATACTCCTCTTGCTGATGCTGGTGGTGATTAGATCAGGCCTTGCAGGGCAGAATAGTCTGAGTGTCTTCCCACTGTTGCTGTCAGCCGGGCCATAATTTTACAGCCAAATGTCTTGTGTCATGTCATGGGCTGTGCGAACCTGAAGTCTCCAAAACCCTATTTCAAAACCGAACACTGTTGTCTACCTCCGCCTCCGTTTTCTACGCTTAGTAGGAGAGTAGCTGTTGTTAGTTAATGTTACTAACAGTTCTGTTTAGTATTGTTAAGTTTGTTTTGGAGCCTCAGCCTTTAGTCCCCCCCCTCCAAAAAAAATATATATATATGTGTTATATATTTAAAAAAAAATTTTTTTTTACACTGCCTCTGCCTCCTGTACAAGTTATATTAGCGGACATTGTTATACACCACCGCAGTCTGTTGTATTTATTTTACCTATCACTCTATGCTGATATACCCCGTCCCCTACTACTACTGGCCGGGGCAGCCATAAAAAGCTCATATATAATTTTCACTACCTATGTTAAAGGGTTTCTGTCACCAGAAATCACCCTATTAAACCAAGTGTCATTTGCAATGAGCAAATGACACTTGATGACAGTAATGTTAGTCTCCTATTTCTCTGTCCAGCAGTTTAGACAAAAAATAGGTTTTTATAATATGCAAATGACCTCCCCTAGGTGCAGTAGGCGTGAACCTGCACCTAGGAGAGGCCGTAATAACGCCTCTTACCACGCCTCCGTAGCGCTGATTGACAGGGCCGGGCAGCCAGCTCTTTCGGCTCCCGGCCCTGTACGATCCCGAAATCCCGCGCCTGCGCACTGCGGTACTACATCCGCGCACGAAGGAGCCGGGACCCGGGCGGCCGCCGGCTCTCAGCGCGCGTGCGCGGATGTAGTACCGCAGTGCACAGGCGCGGGAATTCGGGATCGTACAGGGCCGGGAGCCGAAAGAGCTGGCTGCCCGGCCCTGTCAATCAGCGCTACGGAGGCGTGGTAAGAGGCGTTATTACGGCCTCTCCTAGGTGCAGGTTCACGCCTACTGCACCTAGGGGAGGTCATTTGCATATTATAAAAACCTATTTTTTGTCTAAACTGCTGGACAGAGAAATAGGAGACTAACATTACTGTCATCAAGTGTCATTTGCTCATTGCAAATGACACTTGGTTTAATAGGGTGATTTCTGGTGACAGAAACCCTTTAAGGTAGAATGTACAGGCTTGTTGCCCAAACAAGCCAAGCCTTTTTTATTTTTGTCTGTCAATTGTAATCAGTGAACAGGAGTGTGTGTAATGTAGTAATACTTTGGCCGGCACAAACCGCTGTGTTCATTAATATGGGAAACTGGCCATGGGAAAAAAACTCTGTCTTCTTCACACTATGTCAGGATCAGGAAGGTGTTAAAGGTTCAACAAAACACTCAAAACACAGGTTTTTCAAGAATATTTTAGTAATAAATAAAAACTTCTTTTTAACAAATAAATAATATAATAAACAAAAGAAAGGAACAAAAAAATAAGATTATGCCGGCCTTTGCCGACATCGGGCCATCATGTCCTGCAGCTCTTGCAGCTCCAGCTGCAGGCCACGAATGAGCCGGGAGGCAGCATGAAGCCTGGAGCCAAGGCGTCGTAATCCAGCCTCCGGCTGCCTCTCAGCAGGGGTTAACGTGCTGTGGCCGGATCCGCGGCCCACCCCCATTACAGTGAATTTGGGTCAGAGCACGGTTCCGGCCCCACATGTGTACCTGCGGCAGCACGGATCCGGAGAGACCCTTCACCCGCTGGATCCGGGCTGCCGCTAGTGTAGAAGTAGCCTTGCATTCAACTCTAATGAACAGTTGTAGCTACATGGGAATAGTTTGGGGCTGGAGAATCCCGTTCCTAACCACTAGTGCTCTTACTGCAGCTGCACTCTCACGTAGCTTGGATGAAAAATAAATTAAATATGTTTTACACTGACTAGAGGCTGCAGGTACTTCAGAGGCCGTCCTGCCTCGACGGTGGTGACGCCGTCGTTGACGGTGCTCTGCAACATAAAAATGTACACAATTGTTAGATGATGACTCTTTTTAATACTAACACATACTACTATGAAGATATTATGGGTGTGAGAGGGGGCCATATCATATTTTTTTCTTCTAAAAAGGTATTTATGGCAATAGATAACGTTATCGTCGCAATAACTTTCTTTATATCGTTAACACGATGCGGTAGGAATACTTTGGATATCGCCCACTGACTGGGCTGCAGCATGGGCACGTCTTTGAGTCTGTGTGTAGGAGGAGGAAGCGCTAACTATGAAGGGGCATATAGGGGGACTTTCTTTTGAACTAGTGCATTTGCCTGACACAAACGGGAGAACGACCAGCACCATTAACAATAATGACTAGAATACCTTCACTTAAGTTGTTTGGGTCGAGAGTTAGAGGCGTTGCCTAGCATGAAACAAAATTACTGCAGCGCACTACACACGACCATGTTGTCCTTCTATATTTTTTTCATTATTCGCAGTGACTGCTGGTATATATACAGTACAGTACACTAATTTTTTTACAAATTTTTACTTATCAAATATTTTGTTACTCACCCTGCCGTATCTCTGCGCGGATCTCATTAAGCCGCTCTGGGCATTTGAATTTCAGATCGGACCATTTCCGCTGGATCTGGCCCGGGGTCCGCACGGTGTAGAAACGATGGCGCAGGCCTTGGATCACCTGCTGGATCACCTCCTTCTTATGCTGGTTTGGATGGCGGTGTGTGCCATTGTAATCCTCTCTGTCCATCAGCCGGATCAGGAATTTCAGCTCTTCAGAGCTAAATGATGAGGATCTCCTGGATGCCATTTTCGAATATTCGCTCTGCTTCTGAGGAGTGCACGCCGCGGCCTCTCGTCGTGCGTGCCTGCGTATTACGTAATCGCGTAGACAATAGTACACTGAGGATTTGTACGCTATTTGTACGCTCATGTGTACGTCTTCTAAGAAGTTGCGTACATTTTTTAAATGAACGTTCGTTATTAGTGCGCGAATGTTCGCTAATAGCACATAATAACGTATATTTTGTACGCAAATATAACGAATCTATTCGTTGAATATACAAATCTTAGGAAAAGTTTGGCGAATGTTCGGCGAATAATTTTTTGAATGATTCGCTCATCTCTAATTACCGGTATATTATTGAGCACCCTGAACGAGTCTTTTGAAGATTTTGTCACCCATCACTCTCTTTTGTATTGGCGCTGCTCATTTTTTTCACTTTTTGTCTATTTGCTGATGTGTTATTCCTATAAGGGGAGGGCGGAGAAGTGGACTAGTTGGCAGCAGTAAATGAGGTTTAGTGTTGATAATTAAAAAGAAAAGTTATATAGTTTAGTGACAAAGAGTATTATCCTGAATTGTTCACCATTGGATGACTTCACAGTGGAGATGACTTTAGATGCAATTTATGAAAATACACAAGAAGATCGCACTCCATGTTAGTTTGCTGCATCAAAAGCTCAATGCCTTGAATTTATCTTTTGGTGCCCCTATGTCACATCTTCTCCTTTCTAGCCAGTGCAGGCAGGACTTTTTGACTCTGTTTATGCTGGTGTTTCCATGAGTGTTTCCAACTGGGGTTCTGTTGTTTTTTATACTTCATCATTAGTCCGTGGTACACATCAGAATTAAAAATGCATCGTAATAGATCATAACAAAACAAAATGATCCCGATTTGTCTAGAAACTATCCAACAAGTGTAGCTAATTGGTACAATTTGGCTCAACTACGATTTCCCAACTTGCTCAAAAAGGGGATGGAGCGTAGTGGGAAGTGGTGGAGCTTCACTAGTAAAGGGGCAAGCCCTAACAGGCAACAAGACCCTGTGATAAATCTGGAGCAGGTCTAGACAGCATGACTAAGTTTACACTATCTGTAGGATTAGTAAATCTGGGCTAATTAAGGGCTCGTTCACATCACCGTTAGGGATTCCGTTCAGGCTTTCCGTTATAACATCGTTATAACGGAAAGAAACAGAATCCCTAGGACGGACATCAAAACGGACACCTTTAAGAGGCATTCCGTTTTGATCCGTCATAATAGAAGCCTATGGGAAAGCATAACGGATCTGTCTGGTTGCCGTTATGCTGGACTGAAAACAAAGTCCTGTCGATGTTATAACGGAAAGTTAGAACGGAATCCCTAACGGTGATGTGAATGCACCCTAATCTGTCAGGGATCCTGTAAAAATGGAAGCCATGATGTTAGTGGATAAAGCCTTGGTCATTTTTCATGAGAAGACAATATACTGAGTTAATGGTAATAATAATTAATATTACAGATCATGTTGATCCAGGGATCTGTCTGATTGCAAGTAGGAGATCTGGAAGGAATTTCCCATTATAAAGAGCCCTTTACACGTGCCAGGAATCCCAAAAAATAGTCGCTAACGAACGTTCAAAGGAACATTTGTTAGCAATTTTCTGGCAGTGTAAATGTAATGTTGATTACATGATGAACAAGCGAAACACTCGTTCATGGTGTAATTCAATTGTTTGTTCGCACACAAAAATTTACTGGCAGCAGATTTTGCTGTGTAAACACGATCTACTTCCAGCAAATGAGTCAGTATGGGGACAAGCGATGGCATTAATGATTGCTCCTCCCAATACTGTGGAGGAGATCGCTGCATGTAAATGCAACGCTCTCCTCTGCTGATGAGCAGACGATTGTTAGGAAGGAAGGATTCCCTCCCAACAATCTGCTGCTCTGTCGTCCCATATAAAGGGACCTTTAGCTACTGCAGCCTGTGTTGTATACTTGAGTGACAATAAAAAGCTAGAGCCCTTCATATTGTCAGTTATATAACCCCAAAGAATATATTTTGAACTCCAAGATACTCACATTTCAAGTGGTGATATATATTATCAATGTCTGATCTGACCAGTGGGGTCCAATTACTAGGACCCCCTAGTGATATCTAGATTAAAGGAGCCACCGCTATTTTGGTTTTACTATAGTGTAGTGCTACTCTAGACCAAAGAGTGTACAGGTTAATATACAGTGTGTTTGGAAAGACTTCAGACCCTTTCAATTTTTCACATTTTGTTATGTTGCAGCCTTGTGTTAAAATTAAATAAAAAAAAAGTTTTCCCTCATCAATCTGCACTCAATATCCCATAATGAGAAATTGAAAACAAAATTTTAGAAATCTTTGCTAATTTATTGAAAAACTAAAATATTGCATTGACATAAGTATTCAAACTCTTTAGTCAGGACTTAGTTGAAGCACCTTTGGCAGTGATTACAGCCTCCAGTCTTCTTGAGTATGATGCCACAAGATATGCACATCTAGATTTGGGCATATTTTGTGCAGATTCTCTCATGCTTTGTCAGGTTGTATGGGGACCTTTGGCAGACAGCCTTTTTCACGTCTCTCCAGTTGGGTTCAAGTCAGGGCTCTGGCTTGGTCACTCAAGAACATTCACAGAGTTGTACCTAAGCCACTCCTGTGTTGTCCTGGCTGCATGCTTAGGCTCATTCTCATTTTGAAGGTAAACTTGGTCCAGTCTGAGGCCCAGAATACTCTGGATCTAGTTTTCATTAAGAATATCTCTGTACTTTGCTCCATTCAGCATTCCCTCAACTCTGAAAAGTCTCCCTGTCCCAGCTGCTAAAAAACACCCCAACAGCAGCTGGGACTCTAAACATGACGCGCAGAATTCCATCTATTCCATCTATTGGTCAGTGTTCCACCAGTCTCCATCAAATTACCCACTCAGTATCACATTCATTATATAATTTTTATAGCTTTCTTGCTCCACTATTGCTGGGCCTACGGAGTCATACTGGCCATGCCTTCTGTCAACCCATCTACAACATAGGGCCACTTTTAGGTTTTTTTTTTTTTTTTTTTGTCAGGGCAAAAAATCAGATGGGCTGTTTGATTATTAATGAGCAGTTATCTCTAAACCTTAAAGGGGTTATCCAATCCTATATAATGTCCCCCCATATGCGGGGCCCCCCAAGCTGAATATACTTACCCGGCTCCCCGCCGGCCATTGGCTGCACCTCCCCGACACCGGATGTTTTCATCCGTGCACAAGGAGAAGCAGGAGCAGAAGTACAGGGACCAGAAGTGCCGCAGGGAGCGGTGAGCCAGGTAAGTATATTCAGAATGGGGGGCTCGGCATTTGGGGTGGCTTTTTATAGGATTGGATAACCCCTTTGAGGCCCCTTTCACACTTGTGAGTCCCACGCATCGGACTTGCAGGATGTGTTAGGGAGAACAACCGCTCTGAAATCTGGAAAGCTGTCAGGGTCGCACAGCATTATATCGATTTATGATGCTCTGTAACCCTACCGGTTATGGAATGTATTGTATAACACTGACATAATGCTGTCAGTGTTATCCAATACATTCCAGAACTGTAAGGGTTACAGAGCATCATAAATCAATATAATGCTATGCAACCCTGTCAGTGCTGGGAGGTCAGGACGGGTGCTCTCCCTGACACACTGCAAGTCCGGACCGTGACACTCACTTGTCTGAAAGGGGCCTAAGTGTGCCATTGTGTTATGTTCCTGACAACGGATACAAACCTGTTACAGGCAAAGTGAAATATATATATATATATATATATATATATATATATATATATATATATATATAAAAATAATTCATTTCATTCTTCCTATAGTCTTTCCCCTCCTCCAACAGACAGACTTGCCAGCCAAGTAGGCGAATGCTGCTGCAGTCTGACTCCAAGAGAGGTAATGCTGCCAAAATTCCCAATGCCAACACCATGTATAATGTATATTAAAGCCCCTACTTCACCTTAGACCTCTGGAGATATTTGGTATAAACTGATAAACCACTAGGGCCACCAGAAATATGACAGGAATACTATCACTTAACCACAAACACCCTCCCCCCATGTCATATTTACCCATTGGCATAAAAAAAGTTGCAAGACCACGTTTTGTGACTACGTTTTGTGAATTTTTTTAACGCTTGTGCGACAAAATTGGGAGTGGCGAGGGAGTTGCGGAGGCGTGGAAAGGGTTAGGCCACTGAAAACAGGCATAAAATAGTAACTGAAAACTACTAGTTTTCAAACTAGACACAGAGACTGGAGGAGGATGTGTCTAGTTTGTGACTAGGTAACATAGTAACATAGTAACATAGTTTATAAGGCCGAAAAAAGACATCTGTCTAGTTCAGCCTGGTATCCTCAGGCAGCCCAGGAGCTATTAAAGACTGGTGTAAAACGCCAGTTTTTAATAAATGACCCCCAATATCTTTCAGCTACTATGTGATTCTCTAACTCGCTGTTTGTTTCTAATGGTACAGGAAGTCATTTGTCACATGCATCCTTATATTCGTAAATATAATCACATGAAGGAACACGTCAGACTCAGAAGGTTCCATAAGACAAGAACAACTCCTACGTCTGTGGCTGTCTTGGCACCACGCCACAATCTTGTGTATGACAGTATGTGAAGAATTGATGCAAAATGTTGCTTTTGGATGCGTGTATTGTATATATATATATATATATATATAAATCTAGCATTGACAGAGCATATACACATATGTAAATGAACAATGTTGCGGTACATCCTGCAGCCATGGAGTCAAGCAGTCAGAGACTGAATGAAAGATTATATTACAAAGAATATAAAATATATATAATCTGGGGAAAATAAAGTAATAAAAAATGTAAATCTTTTCTTACTGCGTTGTGACAGCCATCATTTTGATTTTTCCATTTATATAGCTGTATGAGGACTTTGTACTGGTTTTTGAACTCCATCAATTGTGTGGTATAAATAACGTGTTTACTGTATGGATCGTTATAATGACACCAAATTTGCATGTTTTAGGCTATTTTCACACCTGCAGCACGGGGCTCCGGCGGGCTGTTCCGGTAGGTGAACAGCCCGCCAGATCCGTGCTGCCGCAGGTGCACGTGTGGGGCTGGAACTACACTCAGGCCCCATTCACTGTAATGGGGGCGGGCCGTGGGTCTGGATGCAGCATGGCAACCCCTGCTGAGAGGCGGCCAGAACGAAAATACATCCGCGGCCCACCCCCATTACAGTGAATGGGGCCGAAGCGTAGTTCCGACCCCACACGTGCACCTGCGGCAGCACGGATCCGGCGGGCTGTTCACCCACCGGAACAGCCTGCTGGAGTCCCGTGCCGCAGGTGTGAAAGGGGCTTTAGTTTTCATGGGAAACGTGTTTTGAGTTTTTGTTTTTCTTTTCTTAAAGGGCACATGTCAATAGGTTTGTACCTATGAAACTGGCTGACCTTTGTCATGTGCGCTTGGCAGCTAAAGGCATCTGTGTTGGTCCTATGTTCATATGTGCCCACATTTCTGAGAAAAATGTTTAATGTTTTAATATATGCAAATGAGTCTCCAGGAGCAACAGGGGTGTTGCCATTACTCCTAGAAGCTCTGCTTTCTTTGCAACTTTCGTGCCCTCTGCACTTTGATTGACATGGCCAGGCAGGTGTGATCACATTTATACTGCCTGGCCCTATCAATCAAAGTGCAGAGGCCATGGCCGTTGCAGAGAGAGCTGAGCCTCTGGAATAACAGCCATGTCCCCATTGCCCCTAGAGGCTCATTTGCATTTATTAAAGCTACATTTTTCTCAGCAATGTAATATTAGCATACGTCTCTGGACTAGCTTTATATCTATTTGTAGATTTATATAGCTTTTATTTAATTGTAGATTTATGTTGGACAGCCTGAATTTTATTAGGTGTGGTTACTGTATAAATTCTTACGCAGTGTGCTCACCCTAGTGGTGGCAGCCAGTTATATAATTTTTATATGAGTTTTATAATATACTAGTACTATATGAACTATATGAACGAGCAAAACGCTTATTCATCAGGTAATTGTATCTTTTGTGCAGCACAAAAGATCATCTTTTCCCAGTGGCAGATGGTGCTGTGAATACACGATCTGCTGCCAGGAAACAACGAGACAGTATGGGGAAGAGCGATGGCATTAGTGATCGCTCCTCCCCATACTCCGGAGGAGCTGGAGGAGATTGGTGCATGTTAATGCACCGGTCTCCTCCACTAGGGATCAGCAGATTGTTGGGAAGGAACGCTTCCTTCCCTACAATCTGCTAGATCCTTGTCCCATGTAAAGGGACAATTAGGATTGATGGACCTGGTCAACTGCTGAATGAAACTATGAATGAAAGATTAACTTTGTTTAATGCTCGTCACTTATGTCTGCATCTAGCCTAGGGTGCAGGTGTAATGGATTACATGAACTATTACAGTCCTCTTTGGTTGCATTTAAAGAATGCTGCTTGCTGGCCGTTTGTGAGGAGGAGGAGGCGTGCCGTTGGACGGTTGATGCATGGAGTTAGTGCTCTGGGGTGGGGAACGTTGCTTGGTAGTGGGGGTCAGTGAGAATTGTGGATGATAAAAGAGTGCCTGGCTGAGCTGTTCACCCCAGTGACGCACCCCTTTCTTTTTTGGGTCAGATTCTCTAGGTCTCCCCAGGGACATTCCAGGAATAATAAAATCAAATTTCTGGACAGCTTCTTAAAGATCCCGCTGCAAGTAAGTTCTGAACTCAAGGTAGAGGACGGGTGGAAAGGAAAAAGAGAAAAGTTGGAAGAGTAAAGTGATAAAGGACATATTTACAAGTAATCAGCTGTGGAATAGTCATGGTGTCTATAGTGGCAAGATAGATGAGATCTGTCTGATTTATAGAGGGCATACGAGATTTTTTTTCTCCATTTGAAAGATGTCTATTAACCCCTTCACGACCGCCGCCGTACATGTACGGCGCGCGGGCGGTGTGGGGACATGACGCCCGCTCGCGGGTGCGGCGGGCGTCATGGCCGGCAAGTCTCTGCTGTTTCTAACAGCAGAGACTTGCCGCATCTTACCTCCGTCTGCGGAGACTTCCAGGGCCTTCTGATGCCGTGATCACACGTGATCACGGCATCAGGATGCGTCTGAACCCGGAAGACCACGCTTCCGGGTGGTGTACAGACGCCCCGATTGGCCAATCGGGGTGTCTGTACACCATATGAAAACTGTAATCCTCGCTGGTGAGGATTACAGTTTTCAAACTGCAATTCTTATTCTGGCCACTAGATGGCAGGCCAGGATAAGAAATGAGCAATTCATGGTTTTAACTGCATCTAGTAAATCCATGATTGCTCATAAAGAAAAAAAACAAAACACAATAGATCAGATGATATTTGAGCTTTAAAATAATCACAGAAAAATTAAAAAAAATGTTAAAAAATATATAAAAATAAAAAAGATATAAAAGTTCAAATCACCCCCCTTTCCGTATAAGTAAAAAATAAATACCTAAATAACAATAAATATAGACATCATGGGTATCACCGTGACCGAAAACGCCCGTACTTTTAAAATATAAAAAAAAAATTTCAATACGGCGAATTGTGTGGCGGAAAAAAGCGTCCAAATGGCGATTCGCAGTTTTTTGTCCCTTTTTTTTTCTAAAAAAAATTAAATAAAAAGTGATCAAAAAGTCATACACACCCCAGAATGGTATCAATAAAAACTTCAGACCGCCCCGCAAAAAATGAGCCCCCATACAGCTCTGTACACATAAATACCAAAAAGTTATAGGGGTCAATATGTGACAAGGAAAAAAAAAAAAAAAAAAAGGGCAACTTTCTAATTATTTTATCACCATCTAAACGCAGGAAAAACTATACATATTAGGTATTGCCGGATTCGTACTGACCAGTAGAATGAAAGTAACGGATCAGTTTTAATGCACATCGAATGCTGTAAATAAGAAACCCGTAGAACTGTAGCGGAATAGCGTTTTCTTTGCAATTTCACCCGGTTTGGAATTTTTTTCCCGCTTCCCACTACACCGTACGCAATATTAAATGGTGGCGTTGGAAAGTACAACTTGTCCCGCAAACAACAAGCCCTCATACAGCTATGTGAACAGAAAAATAAAAGAGTTATGGCTGTTTGAAGGCAGGGAGCGCAAAACGAAAATGCAGAACCGAAAAAAGCTCCGGTCGTGAAAGGGTTAACACACTAGAAAAAACGCCCTGTCCTCAATTACTCACAGTCTGTAATGAAAGCTTGGGGAGTGGGGAATTACCACCTTCCTTTTATGACGTGACCATTGTAGTATTGGGTAAGGATGTGCAGAAATGTGGGTCATACAGGCATATATCTTCACTTAATTGTGACTATAAAATTCTGGTCAAAGACTTGGCACTTTACTTAAATAAGGTAATATCTTCACTTGTTCATTATGATGAAGCTGGCTTGCTTCATGCCGGGTGGGTCCACGTCTATGAATATTAGGAAGGTCCTGATTCACAACTGTGTGGCCAATAATGGGGTGAGATAGGGTCATGGCCTCATTAGACGTAGCCAAGGTCTTTCATTCTCTTGAGTGGGAATTCATATGGGCCAGCATTCTGGCATTTGGCCCCAAATTTATTGCCTGGATCCAGTTACTGTACAAAAAGTCAGAAGCTCGGGTACTTACCAATGGTAGTTTATCATCATCATTCTCGTTGGCCAGGGGAACTAGGCATGAGTGCCCTCAGTCATCTGCACTCTTTCCCCTGGCCATTGAAGTACTAGCCATTAAGTTGAGATAGGAAGATATTATCCATGGGTTGTCTGGGGGGGGGGGTCCAAAGTGGCCCTCTATGCAGATGATTTGATATTATTCCTCTTTGACTTTGGTCACTCTCTAAGGCAAGCCATCACTCTTATTGATAAATTTGGGAAACATTCTGGTCTGTGTATTAACTTGGATAAACCAGTTGTGTACCTCATGCCTTAATATAGATTCCCTCTTGGAATGGGTCACGCCAAAAATTAGACTGTGGAAAGCCTTGTCTCTGTCGGTAGTAGGTAGAGTAAACCTTATCAAGATTATGGTGCTGCCTAAACTTTTTTTTTTTACACCTTACAGCATGTCTATTACTTCCATCCCTAAGTCATGGTTCCCCTCATTTCTTTCTGTACTATCTAGCTGCTCAGGTTAGGTATCTAAGATCATGGGTGTTAAGTGTAGCTGAATTGGGAGAGGAGGAGCTATTGGGAGATGGAGGTAACCAATTTAAATTGCTGATGTGATTGAGGGGGGCCCTCAACATTTGGAATATTTTGGAATATTCCAGCACTCCATATATTGACACATAAGGTGTGGTCCCATATACGGACCCTATTTAATCTAGACAGTCCTCTTCATTATTGGTCCTTGTGGCACAATCCATTGCTGCCTGAACTACTGAGTGTACCTGACCCAGTATTTTTGGTCTCACAGAGGCATACCATATAACATATGCTGAATGGTGAAGTATGGTGTACCTTTGAATCTCTTAGAAACCACTATGATATCCCACACCAGGCCTTTGCAAGCCCATTTTCCCTCCTACCCAGGGCAGATGTCCCTACCACCCCATTAGAAACTGCCCTTTCACTACCACCCTCAGGGTGCACTGTGTCCTCCCTCTATGCAGCCTTGTGGGACCAATACCATAAACTGCACCCTCCCATGGCCCAGAATAAGTGGGCACTCCATGTTCAACCCCTCTCAAATGAAACGTGGGGAGAGATGTTAGCATCTCATCTGAGAGTATCCCCAGCTGCCACTAATGAGCTTTACCTCACCTGGTCCTGCCCCATACTTTGATCCTTTTGGACTGAGCTGATAGTAGTGCTTGAGGATGGATTATTCTGCACATTATCTGCTGATATTAAGTTATGTCTGTTTGGTATACTGGAGGATGCTGATAAGCTCTCATTTCACCAACTCATATGTCTATGGGAGTCCCTATTCATGGCCAGGAAGGCTACTGCGCTGTGTTGGATGGCCCTGGCTTCCCCGACTATTTCACAATGGTTGCATTTGTTAATGATTCTTCACCATTTAATAAACTGGTCAACCATCATCATAAATGCCCACAAAAATTTGAGCAGATATGGGTGCCATGGTGCGCTAACCCCTACACCCTAGATTTATCCTTGTTGAGATGCGATATGGGGAAATTCAGAGATAGACTAGATGTGATGGAACCCAGAATAAATGATATAGAAGATGCAGTTGCTCCTTTGGTACAATCGGTTAAAACAATTGAATGTTCTATAAAGGACTTAACTACAAATGATTTAGAGTGATTTAGAGGACAGTTCCCATAGATGTAATCTAAGGATAATTGGAGTACCAGAAGGCACAAACTGTGTCCGGATTGTTGTTAAGTGGATTACAGAGAACTTTGGTCTAGATTCCGTATCTAAATTCTTTCATGTGGAGAGGGGTCATAGAGTTCCTTTAAGAGTTCAAGTACCTGGAGCTAATCCACATCCGATTCTATGTAACTTGCTGAGTTCTAAGGATCGGGACTGCTTGTTGAGATTAGCAATTGGAGCCATTAAATGCTGCCATGACAATTTGAAGGACGTAAAATTATGCTCTTTGCTGATTATTCAGATAAAACTTGAAAAGAAACGATGTGAAGAAAAGACTGCGCCTGGCAGACATTAAATATTACTTATTTTTCTTTCTAACTTAAGAATAAAATATGGAAAATCAGAATTTTTTTCACTCCACAAGATGTTAATGGCTGGCTAAATACTAAGGGATTTAGATTATATGACTAGCTGGGGGCATGAGGAGGGTGGGGGGAGGTATGGGGGGAATAGAGGTCTAGGGCAGAGGAGGTCAGATAAGGAATCCGTTGGTGTAATTTTATGCATCATGGGTTACATGAGGTTCAAACAGCAGAGACCCGCAGCGGATGTATGCAATCAGCCATAAGGCTGATCTCATACATTTAACCCCTCAGATACCGTAGTCAAATATGAATACAGCATCTTAGCGGTCAGGAAGCGGGAGCCCCTAGCTCCTACACCTGTAACAGCGTTCCCCAGCTGAGATTGGGGAACCTGATACATAAGTTTAATAGCCTGAAGCCTCAAGCAGGCTCCGACAGCTATTACTAAATATATTGTAAATGAATTGTTCAATGATAGCTATATAGCCATTACATAACACAATGGGCAATCTAATGATTGCCAGTTAGGCCCCTTTCACACGAGCGAGTTTTGGAATTGTGGAACCGCTCATCTCCATAGTCATCTGTATCGCCGTCCTCAGGACGGCGATACAGATGCCTGTACTGTACTGCGGGGCAGGGGAGGGAGAGGCGTCTCCCCTGCCCGTTCCTCTGATAGGCTGCAGGCACTAGGCCTCCAGCCTATCAGAGGCCGGCTCAGGCGGCGCGATGACGTCATCGCGCCGCCTGAGCCGTACAGCGCGGGACACAGGCCGGAAGAGGCCTGCATCGCATCGCTGCCAGCCTGATGGAGGTAAGTATTAGTGTTAATTTTTTTTTATTGTAGCACGAAACAGAGCTCTATTGGGGGCACTGGGGGCATTTTTACTGGCACTGGGGGCATTTTTACTGGCACATGGGGGCATTTTACTGGCACTAGGGGCATTTTTACTGGCACATGGGGGCATTTATACTGGTACGGGGGCACTGGGGGCATTTTACTGGCACTGGAGGCATTTGTACTGGCACATGGGGGCACTGGGGGCATTTTTACTGGCACTGGGGGCATTTTTACTGGCACATGGGGCACTGGGGGCATTTTACTGGCACTGGGGGCATTATTACAGGCACTGGGGCCATTTTTACTGGCACATGGGCGCACTGGGGCATTTGTTCCTGGCACATGGGGGCACTGGGGGCATTTCTTACTGGCACATGGGGGCACTGGGGGCATTTCCTACTGGCACTGGGGGCATTTCTTACTGGCACTTGGGGGCATTTCTTTATGGCATGGGGGCACTGGGGGCATTTTTACTGGCACTGGGGCATTTTTCTGGCACATGGGGGCACTGGGGCATTTCTTACTGGCACATGGGGGCACTGGGGGTATTTCTTACTGGCACATGATTTTGGGGGGAATCAATGGCGGGAACTTCTGGCGCATTATTGGGGCATTTCTTACTGGCACATAATTTGGGGGGCATCTATGGGTGGGGAGCACTTCTTACTGGCACGCTATTGGGGTGAAATTTGGGGGGCACTTCTTACTGGCACATTGGAAGCATTATTACTTCTGCGGCACAGTGGGGACATTAGTACTGTTGGGGGCACTATTACTAACAAGTGTACTCTGGCAGAGAATTATTAGTTGGGACTTTGGGGAGCACTATTACTGTGGGGGCACTATTATTGTGGACCCTGGCACAGTATCAGCGCAGTTATTTCTGGGGGACGTTATGTTCACACTATTACGGGGCACTATTTGCTGGGCCCAGTTATTTTAGGACACTGTGTGCCAATAATTATTGAAGGGCACTATCTGTGTGGTACTAGTGGCACAGTACTGGGGGTGGTAGGATGATTTGTCCAGAAGACGGGAGGATGATGGAAAAGTAGTAAACTAAGATTTTTTTCTGTCAAACTGCAGAGGTGAGAAATGGCTGAAAAATGGCGTCTGGTCTGAAAGGAGAAGATGAGGAAAGAGTAGATCTACATCAGAGGAGACACTGGATGTACGAGGTATGGGGTGCTGTATTATACTGGATGTACGAGGTATGGGGCGATGTATTATACTGGATGTAAGAGGTATGGGGCGCTGTATTATACTGGATGTACGAGGTATGGGGCGCTGTATTATACTGGATGTACGAGGTATGGGGCGCTGTATTATACTGGATGTAAGAGGTATGGGGCGCTGTATTATACTGGATGTAAGAGGTATGGGGCGCTGTATTATACTGGACGTAAGAGGTATGGGGCGCTGTATTATACTGGATGTAAGAGGTATGGGGCGCTGTATTATACTGGATGTACGAGGTATGGGGTGCTGTATTATACTGGATGTAAGAGGTATGGGACGCTGTATTATACTGGATGTACGAGGTATGGGGCGCTGTATTAGGCTACATTCACACGAACATTGTGTTTTGCAGTCTGCAAATTGCGGATCCGCAAAAAAAGGATGATGTTCCGTATGGCATACGTTTTTTTTGCAGATCCACTGTAACGATGCCTATCCTTGTCCGCAAATGGACAAAAATAGGAATGGACATACAGATGCGGACAGCACACAGTGTTCATTTAAGTGAATGGGTCCGCATCTGAGCCGCAAAATATGCAGATCGGTGGCTGCAAAAACAACTGTCGTGTGAATGTAGCCTTACCCTGTATGTTCTGTAGTGATATACGTAATGTTAGGAGGGAAAAGGTTAGGGTGAGAATTTGGCATGGGGGGGGATCAATTTTTGACTTGGCCGGCAGAAAAGCTAGGTGCACCAGCGCTGAGGGAAGGAGGGGGGGCCAAGCTGAACTCTTGCACCAGGGCCCATGAGCCTTTAGGTACGCCCCTGGGGGTGAGGAAAGTAGAAACAGAAAATCACATGGTCCTCTAAGGGTTAAGCATAAAGGGCAAAAGATTGGTGATATTTAATTTCTTAAATAATTATAACCCATCTGTTTTCTGCCTAGTGGACAAACTTGATACCTGAGTCTACTAGATTGGTACATAAGCCATGGGTAGGAGAGGAATATCATGCAACGTCTTCATCTTATTCTAAATTCAATGTCAGTGTTTTGGTGAACAAATCATTAAATGTGGAGGTCCAATTGTTTGAGATTGACACATTCAGGAAATACATAGGGTTGAATGGGTATTGAATGGGTTGTTAATTACATTGGTGGTGGTTTATATCCCTCCTCCCTTTTCTGCATCAGTTTTGCTAGAAGTCAATAATTGACTAGTCTTTGGCTAAGTCCTGTTCTACTTTTAGGGACTTTATTCATGTGGTAGATAGGTAACTAGAAAGGTTATCTGATGTTTTTTGAAAGCTATAAACTATCGATTCCTGGATTTGGCCGTCTCATAGAAGGGTTACAATACTGGATACTTGGTGAAAGTTAAACCCGGGAAAACAAATGTTTTCCTGTTTTTCATACACATATAATTCTTTATCCAGGATTGACTTGGCTTTGGTCAATGATTATATGATCCCTAGGGTTACAAGAGTGAAATACGAGGCTCAGGGTTTATTAGATCATTATCCAGTTTTCATCCATCTTGGCCCCATGAGGGTGCAGAATCGTCATGCTGGGTTTAAAATCAACCAAGGTGGCTGACCTCAATCGGAGCAGAACAATTAGATAACAACATAACTTTTTTTTAAAGTGTAATTTGGGTTCTGCATGTAAGGTGATGGTTTGGGAGACTCTTAAGACCTATCTTAGGGGTATTAATTATAGAGAGAGTAAGAGGTTGAAGAAAGCGGCTAAACCGAAGAGACGCGAGTTGGAGGATAGATTAGGAGATCTAAAAGCCTCATATTTCTCTACAGGAGATGCCGAGACACTATAGGGAAACTCAAAGAGAGTATGATTGTTTTCATAAAAACCTGGCCTACGAACAGTTATTATGCCAGGGTTCACTAAGGTTTAAAGATGGAGGCAGATCTAGTAGGTATCTTGCAACTTTTATTTAAAAAAAAACAGGAAGACAAAAATCAAATTTTCTTTGTTAAAAATAGGGAGGGAAAAATAGTTGATAACCCAGATATCATTAATAAATTGTTTGAAGAATACCCAGCATCTAGTTATGCATCGGTTTTTAATATTAATAAGAAGATATATGTATATTTTTTTAATAGTCAGCAGAAGATTCCTGTGGATAAATTGTCAAAATATAAGCCATCAAGGAAGCTGGCTAACATTTAGGCCCCTTTCACACGAGCGAGTTTTTTCGCGCGGATGCAATGCGTGATGTGAACGCATAGCCCCCGCACTGAATCCTGACCCATTCATTTCAATGGGTCTGTGTACATGAGCGTTTTTTTTTCACGCATCACTTCTGCATTCTTTGAAAATCGCAGCATGTTCTATATTCTGCGTTTTTCACGCAGTACTGGCCCCATAGAAGTGAATGGGGTTTCAGTGAAAAACGCATTGTATCCTGAAGAAAGCATGGATGTAGTGCGTTTTTCACTGATGGTTGCTAAGAGATGTTGTTTGTAAACCTTCAGTTTTTTATCATGCGTGTGAAAAATGCATCAAAACGCATTGCACCCGCGTCAGTGGCGTAGCTACCGGGGGGGCAGGGGGGGCGACGGCTCCGGGCCCAGTGACTCAGGGGGGGCCCCAGCAAGGATGACCTTGCCTTCTATCAGGCGAATACAAGTGAGCGCTTCCATTATGGAAGCGCTCACTTGTATTTAGGGACCCCCATCAGACCTCAGATCAGCCCACCCAGCCACATAGGATTAAAATAAAAAACTTTACTTACCTGTTCTGCGCTGCGGCTGCCCTCCGGTCCGCGCTCTGCTCTCTTCCCTGGCGGCGCGCACTATGACCTGACGCTGCACGCAGCGTCAGGTCATAGTGTGCGCGGGCCAGGGAAGAGAGCGGAGCGCGGACCGGAGGGCAGCCGCAGCGCAGAACAGGTAAGTAAAGTTTTTTATTTTAATCCTATGTGGCTGGGTGGGCTGATCTGAGGTCTGATGGGGGCACAATATGCTGATCTGAGGTCTGATAGGGGCACAGTAGGCTGATATGAGGTCTGATGGGGGCACAGTCTGCTGATATGAGGTCTGATGGGGGCACAGTCTGCTGATCTGAGGTCTGATGGGGGCACAATACGCTGATCTGAGGTCTGATAGGGGCACAGTAGGCTGATATGAGGTCTGATGGGGGCACAGTCTGCTGATATGAGGTCTGATGGGGGCACAATATGCTGATCTGAGGTCTGATGGGGGCACAATATGCTGATCTGAGGTCTGATAGGGGCACAGTAGGCTGATATGAGGTCTGATGGGGGCACAGTCTGCTGATATGAGGTCTGATGGGGGCACAGTCTGCTGATCTGAGGTCTGATGGGGGCACAATACGCTGATCTGAGGTCTGATAGGGGCACAGTAGGCTGATATGAGGTCTGATGGGGGCACAGTCTGCTGATATGAGGTCTGATGGGGGCACAATATGCTGATCTGAGGTCTGATAGAGGCACAGTAGGCTGATATGAGGTCTGATGGGGGCACAGTCTGCTGATATGAGGTCTGATGGGGGCACAGTCTGCTGATATGAGGTCTGATGGGGGCACAGTCTGCTGATCTGAGGTCTGATGGGGCACAATACGCTGATCTGAGGTCTGATAGGGGCACAGTAGGCTGATATGAGGTCTGATGGGGGCACAGTCTGCTGATATGAGGTCTGATGGGGGCACAATACGCTGATCTGAGGTCTGATGGGAGCACATTAAGCTGATCTGAGGTCTGATAGGGGCACAGTAGGCTGATATGAGGTCTGATGGGGGCACAGTCTGCTGATATGAGGTCTGATGGGGGCACAGTCTGCTGATCTGAGGTCTGATGGGGGCACAATACGCTGATCTGAGGTCTGATAGGGGCACAGTAGGCTGATATGAGGTCTGATGGGGGCACAGTCTGCTGATATGAGGTCTGATGGGGGCACAATATGCTGATCTGAGGTCTGATGGGGCACAATATGCTGATCTGAGGTCTGATAGGGGCACAGTAGGCTGATATGAGGTCTGATGGGGGCACAGTCTGCTGATATGAAGTCTGATGGGGGCACAGTCTGCTGATCTGAGGTCTGATGGGGGCACAATACGCTGATCTGAGGTCTGATAGGGGCACAGTAGGCTGATATGAGGTCTGATGGGGGCACAGTCTGCTGATATGAGGTCTGATGGGGGCACAATATGCTGATCTGAGGTCTGATAGAGGCACAGTAGGCTGATATGAGGTCTGATGGGGGCACAGTCTGCTGATATGAGGTCTGATGGGGGCACAGTCTGCTGATATGAGGTCTGATGGGGGCACAGTCTGCTGATCTGAGGTCTGATGGGGGCACAATACGCTGATCTGAGGTCTGATAGGGGCACAGTAGGCTGATATGAGGTCTGATGGGGGCACAGTCTGCTGATATGAGGTCTGATGGGGGCACAATACGCTGATCTGAGGTCTGATGGGAGCACATTAAGCTGATCTGAGGTCTGATAGGGGCACAGTAGGCTGATATGAGGTCTGATGGGGGCACAGTCTGCTGATATGAGGTCTGATGGGGGCACAATATGCTGATCTGAGGTCTGATAGAGGCACAGTAGGCTGATATGAGGTCTGATGGGGGCACAGTCTGCTGATATGAGGTCTGATGGGGGCACAATACGCTGATCTGAGGTCTGATGGGAGCACATTAAGCTGATCTGAGGTCTGATGGGGGCACAATACGCTGATGTGAGGTCTGATGGGGGGCACAATACGCTGATCTGAGGTCTGATGGGGGCACAATACGCTGATCTGAGGTCTGGTGGGGGCACAATACGCTGATCTGAGGTCTGATGGGGGCACAGTACGCTGATCTGAGGTCTGATGGGGGCACATTCTGCTGATCTGAGGTCTGATGGGGGCACAGTACGCTGATCTGAGGTCTGATTGGGCACAATACGCTGATCTGAGGTCTGATTGGGCACAATACGCTGATCTGAGGTCTGATGGGGGCACAGTACGCTGATCTGAGGTCTGATGGGGGCACAGTACGCTGATTCTGAGGTCTGATGGGGGCACAGTACGCTGATCTGAGGTCTGATGGGGGCACAGTACGCGATCTGAGGTCTGATGGGGCACAATACGCTGATCTGAGGTCTGATGGGGGCACATTCTGCTGATCTGAGGTCTGATGGGGGCACAATATGCTGATCTGAGGTCTGATGTGGCACAATACGCTGATCTGAGGTCTGATGGGGGCACATTCTGTTGATCGGAGGTCTGATGGGGGCACAATACGCTGATCTGAGGTCTGATGGGGGCACAGTAGGCTGATGTGAGGACTAATGGGGGCACATTCTGCTGATCTGAGGTCTGATGGGGTACAATACACTGATCTGAGGTCTGATGGGGGCACAGTAGGCTGATGTGAGGTCTGATGGGGCACAATACGCTGATCTGAGGTCTGATGGGGGCACAGTAGGCTGATGTGAGGTCTGATGGGGGCATATTCTGCTGATCTGAGGTCTGATGGGGGCACAATACGCTGATCTGAGGTCTGGTGGGGCACAATACACTGATCTGAGGTCTGATGGGGGGCACATTCTGATGATCTGAGGTCTGATGGGGGCAGGGGACTGTTAGTTTAGTGATGTAAAAACTGTGGACAGGTTTCCTTTAACATAGGAGTCCTCTTGTTTTTTACTCCTATTACTCCTATATTTCACTGCATTATGTGGTAGAGTATTTAGAGTAGGGTATGTAGAAAGTCTATTGTACTGTACTTAGCAGCATAGATGATCTAGCAGTTTATATAGTAATCTTTCTAATACAATATTATAACCACAACTAGTAGTATGTGCCTGTGAAGTTGGAAACGTGCGTTTGGGAAGCCAAGTGGGGGGCCCACTCAAGTATGTTTCGCCCCCCCTGTGCTGAACCTCTAGCTACGCCTCTGACCCGCGTGGAAAAAACTGAACAACTGAACGCAATCGCAGACAAAACTGACTGAACTTGCTTGCAAAATGGTGAGAGTTTCCCTGAACGCACCCTGAATGTATCCCGACCTAATCCGTCACGCTTGTGTGAAAGAGGCCTTAGACTGGCGGTGGATACGCCAAAGTTATGTAGAGGCCGGCGTAGGGGCTATTAAGACCAGCGTCTAAAACGTCAGTCATAATAAATGACCCCCTATGTATGTGAATGTACAGTACAGACCAAATGTTTGGACACACCTTCGCATTCAAAGTGTTTTCTGTATTTTGATGACTATGAAAATTGTAGATTCACACTGAAGGCATCAAAACTATGAATTAACACATGTGGAATTATATACTTAACAAAAAAGTGTGAAGCAACTGTAAATATGTCTTATATTCTAGTAGCCACCTTTTGCTTTGATTACTGCTTTGCACACTCTTGGCATTCTCTTGATGAGCTTCAAGAGGTAGTAACCTGAAATGTTTTTCACTTCACAGGTGTTCCCTGTCAGGTTTAATAAGTGGGATTTCTTGCCTTATAAATGGGGTTGGGACCATGAGTTGTGTTGGGCAGAAGTCAGGTAGATACATAGATGATAGTCCTACTGAATAGACTGTTAGAATTTGTATTATGGCAAGAAAAAAGCAGCTAAGTAAAGAAAAACGAGTGGCCATCATTACTTTAAGAAATGAAGGTCAGTCAGTCTGAAAAATTGGGAAAACTTTGAAAGTGTCCCCAAGTGCAGTCGCAAAAACCATCAAGTGCTACAAAGAAACTGGCTCACATTAGGACCGCCCCACGAAAGGAAGACCAAGAGTCACCTCTGCTGCGGAGGATAAGTTCATCCGAGTCACCAACCTCAGAAATCACAGGTTAGCAGCAGCTCAGATTAGAGACCAGGTCCATGCCACACAGAGTTCTAGCAGCAGACACATCTCTACAACAACTGTTAAGAGGAGACTGTGTGCAGCAGGCCTTCATGGTAAAATAGCTGCTAGGAAACCACTGCTAAGGACAGGCAACAAGCAGAAGAGACTTGTTTGGGCTAAAGAACACAAGGAATGGACATTAGACCAGTGGAAATCTGTGCTTTGGTCTGATGAGTCCAAATTTGAGATCTTTGGTTCCAACCACCGTGTCTTTGTGCGACGCAGAAAAGGTGAACGGATGGACTCTACATGCCTGGTTCCAACCGTGAAGGATGGAAGAGGAGGTGTGATGGTGTGGGAGCGCTTTGCTGGTGACACTGTTGGGGATTTATTCAAAATTGAAGGCATACTGAACCACCATGGCTACCACAGCATCTTGCAGCGGCATGCTATTCCATCCGGTTTGCGTTTAGTTGGACCATCATTTATTTATCAACAGGACAATGACCCCAAACACACCTCCAGGCTGTGTAAGGGCTATTTGACCAAGAAGGAGAGTGATGGGGTGCTACGCCAGATGACCTGGGGTGGTTTGGGGTGAGCTGGACCGCAGAGTGAAGGCAAAAGGGCCAACAAGTGCTAAGTATCTCTGGGAACTCCTTCAAGACTGTTGGAATACCATTTCAGGTGACTACCTCTTGTAGCTCATCAAGAGAATGCCAAGAGTGTGCAAAGCAGTAATCAAAGCAAAAGGTAGCTACTTTGAAGAACCTAGAATATAAGACATATTTTCAGTTGTTTCACACTTTTTTGTTAAGTATATAATTCCACATATGTTAATTCATAGTTTTGATGCCTTCAGTGTGAATCTACAATTTTCATAGTCATGAAAATACAGAAAACTCTTTGAATGAGAAGGTGTGTCCAAACTTTTGGTCTGTACTGTATATATATATATGGGATTCTGTTGAATAAAGTGGAATAGGAATTAGGAATTTCTTACAGTCTATTGTCCATGTGAGAATATGAATGCCCTTAAAGTATCATTTCTGAAGGGACCCCCTTCTCAGCCTCAAGTGTGTTTTGTCATCTTGTCAGTGTTCTTCCAACAGAGAGAGAGAGAGGCACTCTGTCCATGTCAGTCATATATAGTATAGTTATAGGTGTGTCTTATACTTGTATGTGCTTTTACATTGTCAGATATGGAAAAACTTCAAATACAGGGCTTGACGTACCCATACAGAACTTCCACCCTCCTTGTGTATTAATATAGTAGATGTCCGTGAGGATAAATCATCAATCATCAATACGACTTGAAAATGTACTCCACTAGATAAAAAAAAAAATAAATGCATCAGAAATCTTGGAACTCACATTATGTTTTCTGCATTGCGTGGGAGAGTTCCATGCACACATACTGGAAAACTAGGTGGGGCAGGAGGGACTATACTGAGTTTTGCTATGAGATCTGTGCACCCCTTAAGTGACATGTAAGTTAGATTACAAGCAATTGATGGGTGCTATAGCAACTCACAGCAAAGTGATTTATTCTAATTATATTCACACCAGTAGTTTGCAATTGACTGTGAGCTACTCCTCAGATGGCTCTTATATCTAGACCATCTTACCCTTCTGTACATGTTATTTTTTTAAGTGTTGTTATGCATTTTATATTTCTTGCACTTTATCTATAGTAATATAAGTGTGACCAAGGAAGTGAATGAGGTGGTTTAGTCACCATCCACTGTTTAAAAAGCTGTTGTATCCATATAAATGTAGGAGATCATTTATTAAAACTGGCCTTAATCCCCATGTTCTGGTGGCAGATGCGAGGTATTTAGCGGCACAGACCTCTACATAACTTTGGCACTTGGTGCCGCTGGCTGTGCGACATGTTTTAAACCATGCCAACTCCCTTTCTAGCGTAGTTTAAGACTATTTTCCACGCCATAAACTGGCGTAGAAAATGATAAATAAGATGCCCACGCCACTCCCCTTTTTCCACCACCTTGGAAAAGTGGCGTAAGCAGGTAAAAGAAGAGTATGCCACAAAACCCCTTTGTAACAAAATCTGCGCCTTAAATACACCACAAAGTGTTGTATATTTCTTAATAAATGACCCCCTTAATGTTTTTCTTAGCTTTTATATGTCAAATGAACCTGATATAATCTATGAACAAATAGAACCATAAGCAGCTTTACCTTGTTCCAATATATTCTTGGTAATTGTGCATATCCATGACTATGCTCCTGCCGTTGGTTACTATGTTGGGTGCCTGAGCTGCTCTCCTGGTAATGACCCTTAGCCAAGTTCTAGATCATGTCCTGCTGTTTCCATGCTGTGGTTCTTGTGCCTAAGCTCCAGCTCCTGATCTCCTGACTCTTCAGCTACTGTATTTATGTTCCAGTTCCTGTAGCTATTGTTCTGAATCAGTGAGTGTGGACCCGCTGTGTCAATTATCCAGGATGGCTTTGGGCTAAACCCTAAGGGCATTATTCCAACACTTCCCTGGTATTCACCCTTAAAGGGGTTATCCCACGAATAATGTAAAAAATGAAAATCATACATCATATAGGACATGACAACCTCTTTCTAACAAAGCTAGAACCAGTCCTGTACCTTACATGGATCCAGAGATCTCCACATTCATTGCTCTGCTACATTTATATCAAGCTGACAGCTCAAGGGGAGTGTCTTTTCTGCTGCAGCTAAGGAGGCGTGTCCATGCGCTACCTATCACAGCTCAGGAGGCAGTTAAAAGTTGAAACTGAGCATGTGCGGCCTGCTCAGTGAATAGGTCAAAGAAATAAGAAATGAAGTGCTTCTATACAGATACATTTTATTGAATAACTCAGTAGCTATACAACATTTTTAATGACATACAATTACAAAAGTATTCAGATTCAGGTGCTGGTTTGAAAACTGTAGAATATTTTTCGTGGGACAACCCCTTTAAGCCCTGTACAGGATCTGGCCTTCACTGCAGGGAAGCAACCAGTCCACTACCTCCTGGGATAGTCCCAGGACAGGGACTTTGTCTCATGCACCAGAAGCTCAGGATACATAAAATGCACAAAAACCACAGGTAAAACCACATGTATAGTCCGAACAGTCACAAAGGACCAGGTCATATGACTGATTTTCAGAAACCAGAAACACTTAAAAAAATCTGAACGGAATCTGCATGTTTTTTTTTTTAAACCAATGGATGTTCACTTCAATACGAAGTTGCTTTTTCAGCTTGAGGTTTTTGCTGCAGATCTGCACCAAAAATGTGAGGAAAACTCGTGGACTTTCATTTCAACTCATGGACATTCATTTCAATGGGAGATTCAGTGCTGATTCTGCCCCAAGATAGTGCATGCTGCTTCTTTTTTCCACACTTTTTTTTTACATATGTATTGCTTCCCATTGAAATGAACAGGAGGCTGATTTTGAGGCAGAAAATCAGCGCCAAAAAACTCTGTGTAAACTGGCCCTTATACTTGAATGCAGGTTTCCAACATCTGAACAGTACATTTGAAACATAGATGGTGGGAGACACAGGATAAACAGGCTGGCAGGGTGATAGTGAAGATACAGACGAGTCAGGCAGGCTGGACAATTGGACAAGGCATACAGACAGTATTTAAACACAGACAGAATTGAAACTAGAAATGCTAGAACACACAGGCAGGACAGGTATAACCTGGAGCACAATCAGGAACAAACACAGGATAAAGATAGGTAAATCTCAATATCACAAGACTATTAGAACACCTTTGCTGTTCACCAAGGAACCTAAAGCTCAGGCACCCACTGCCTGAAGGGCATACCGTAAATACCCATGGACCCATTAGCTGGGGAAGAATTTGGGAGTGCACAAACCGACCCTTTTAGAGGCTGGGCCACAAGGCATAAGCATGGAAGCAGCAGCATGGTGAGTAGTGCAGGTATCATGCTCACACGGGAGAGCAGGGCAGCAGCAGATATAGACAACTGACCTAACATCTATGTTCCAGCATATGGTGTCACTGTCCCTAGTTCCAGTTCTCATCTGTGCCCACACTTCTTGCTACTCCACAGTTACGGACTCAGCACTGTTACTCCATAATTATATGTACTCAACTTAGCTATTCAAGGCAGATGAACAAGGAGAAGCAGGTTTACAGTATATAGAGACAGTAATATATACTGTATTTATATAACTGTCCCTACATACTGTAGAACTGCTTCTCTCAGTCTCACTGACTTCTACAGTATACTGACTGTCAATGATGACAGCTTTCCTCAGCTTTCCTTGGTGGCTAGTTATTTATTAAGCACGCTGGGGACATAGAGGAGAGATGCGCTGTCAGCGCTCACCACTGACAGTATAGCAGTTAGAGAGAAGTGGTTTTATAGTATATAAGGACAGTGTATGAGGGAGGCAATGAGGGCTGAGGTAGGCTCTCTTCGATTCTAAGTGAGTTGGGAGCATCTTCAGTGTACAGTAGTTTACTCTACAGTTTTCCTTAGCAATGCTCATTTAAAGCATTCTGAGCAATAGCTTCGCCGCAAGTTTTTTTTTTTTTAAAGAACAAAATCACCCAATAAAGTATAATACAAAAATACACATAAAAAAGTTAAAGTGACAATTACACTTTGAGGGGATGTTCACACAGCATATTTAGACACAGGCGAAATCCGCCACATATACCACAGTAAAAACAATTCACTGTTCAGCTCTGTTAAATAGTGCCATAGCTCGAACAAGTCCCACCACAGCTTTAAGCAGTGTCTGTCCACCCACTGCTTCAAGAAGTCCTTTCTTGACTCAGTCACAGATTTAAACTGCTAGCACACAAACTGCTAAAAAATAATTGTAGGCAGACATCATGTGGATGCTGCAGGCACCGCAACAAAATTACAAATACAAATTCTGTCGTGTGAATGTGCCCTAAGAACTCAATCCTACTATAACAAATATGAACTTGGCTCTGCTGAGCCTTCCCTATTTGTGCCTGGATTGCCTGTTTACCACAAATACTGTTTCTGTTCCTATATTCAACACTTTAGTTTTGCTGCTGCTTCAGCGAAAGTTTCCAGATTTCTATCTTGTACATTACTTGCCAAATCCTGAACTCTCACTTGTTGACTGTGTGTATTACCATAAAATTCTAGTCTGCGTTGCTTCTTTTAGTAGGAATGGGGTTAAGTGCTATTAATTTGATTAATTTTGGGGGAACACTATTACTATTACTGTGCTGGGACTTTTTTTTAGAGGTTGCTATTACTATGTGGTGGCAATGGCACTACTGTGTAGATTTCACTAATGGGTAACTATTACTGTTTGGGAAACAGAGATGGTCACATTACCACCTGAGGCAGTATTTTAGGTAAACATAGTTAAGGCATACTTGTTTCTGAAGTACAGTATTTGAGGGCAGGTACAGGAGTGCAAAAACCTTGGGTAGCAGCAGGCACAGTAGTTGAGAAAGCAGCAGGATAGTAATTTGTAGTCATTGTTCTGAAAATGGCTGTGTGATGGTCATTTTTTTCTGTCGTTTGCATGTAGCCTTTAAAGAGGACCTTTCACCACTCCTGATATGCCTGTTTTAATAGCTTCATGCATTCCCCATGTAATAACAATTCTAGAGCATCTATTCTTATGTCTCTATGCAGGGGCGTAGCTAAAGCTTCATGGGCCCTGGTGCAAGAGTTCAGCTTGGGCCCTCCTTCCATCTTAGTGGCCCCTCAGGCTCCTGGGCCCGGTAGCGACTGCTACCTCTGCACCCCCTATAGCTAGAGCCATAAGAATAGATGTTCCCGAATTGTTATTACACTGAGAAGGCATGGAGCTATTAAAACAGGCATGTCAGGAGTGGTGAAAAGTCCTCTTTAAAGTAGTGTCTGCATAGATTAGTTATGGTCAGGAGAAGTCATCATTGCAGTCTGGTGTTACATGGAAAAGAAAAGGGTAAGTAAACTCCAATCAGAGAAGATATCACACATGTGAGTTACTGGATTTATCTTTACTATTCCAGACTGATTGCAACCAACACCTCAGTTTCAGTTAAGTATTTTTTTTTCTTTTTTTGCATGAACATACAAAACACAACCAACAAACAATAATCAGCTTGTGATATTACACCACTCCAGTTTGCAGAGTCTAAAGCAACCCCTATGCATTCACCAGGGCCCATTGCAAGGCGTGTTGGCATTGGCTTCTAGGGACCCAGGTTACGTCTGCGGAGTAAAGTGACAGAAAACAGGTGCCGTTTTGCAGGAAACCGAAACCAAATCAGATGACCAAAGGAAAGAAGATAGGATAATCAAACTAGCGGAAGTCAAAACCAAGAGGTATAGATATAGCCAAATTAGCAGACAAGAGGTTAATTACCGGTAGTAGAACAAGTTAAATCTGAGAGAACAGATGTAACTGAATCAGTATATGTGGAACTAGACCAGTACACAGAGAGTTAACGACCAGGTCTTGGATTCAGACAAAAAGCACAAGGTCCAGATGTCATTTTAGGCTCCAGATGTCTGTATTAGGGCTCATGCACATGATCGTGTGCCGGCCGGGCCCGTATTGCAGCCCGCAAAATAGGGCCCGACCTTTCTGGCACCACATCACGGATGCGGACCCATTCACTTGAATAGGTCCGCAATCCGGAAGGTCAGTGCGGAACGGAATGGGTCCGCCATCCGCATGCGCCGGTCCCACCGTCAATGCCCATTAAAAACGGTAATACGCTAGTGCAATATGACCTTTTGGATTAAAAAAAAATTTTCACTCACCTCATGCACTTTCTCTGGCAGAGGCAATCCGTTCCTATCTTGACTTGTGATCACGTTGGGGTGGAATTGGAAAAAATCCACAATTCTGCCACAATTTTATGGGTCTTTTTTACAGTGTTCCCTATGAGGAAAAACTGACCTGTTACCTTCATGCTCCAGGTCAGTACAATTACAACAATACCATACATGTATAGTTTTTCTTGCGTTTTAATACTGAAAAAAATAAAAAGCTTGAAAAATATCAATTTTTTCTTTTCATCGCCATATTCTGACCCCTTTAACTTTGTAGGTAAGTGTACAGAGCGATGAGAGGGCTCATTTTTTCGGGGTGATCTGTACTTTTCAGTGATATCATTTTGTAGTGTGTGTGACTTTTTGATCAAAATATTAAATATTGTTCTTATTTAAAAGTACGGGTGTTTTTGCATGCTTTAGGGAAAGGGGGATAATATGTATTTTTTTATTGGTTATATATTTTTATTTTGGGGAAGGGGGGTAATTTGAACTTTTATATTTTTATAATTTTAAAAAACTTTTCTTTTTTTTTTTTAACTTTTTTTAAGTCACCCTGGATGACTATAACTGGCAATCATTAGATTGCCCATTGTGTTCTGTGATGGCTATTAGTGTTGATTTGCTGCAAAGCCAAATTTCCTCATGCTTTCTCATAGCGAATCGATTTTCCCTGAAATAATATAAAAAAAAAATTTAAAAAATCATACTTACCTCATCCATTTGCTTGCGACGGCCCGGCCGTCTCCATCTTGATTGAAGATCTCGCACAAAATTTTGTACATAGCGACGTATGATGTCACCACGCCAGCCTACGTGATGACATTATCACTGGCCGCTTGAGATTTCACACAAGATCTTCAATCAAGATAACGGCCGATGGCCTGTCGTAAGCAAATGGATGAGGTAAGTATGATTTCATTTTTTCATTTTACACTCTGTTATTATCTGTTATCAGGTGTCACAATCAGTTATGAATGTGGCATCTGAGGGGTACAATGAAGGGGAGCGGCACCCCCTGTCATTGCACCCACTACTTACAAAGAAATGCGCTTCGTGACTAAGTAATTCATCAAGAAGCAAATTGTTTTGTAAAATTCAGAGAAGCAATACATCAAATTGAATTTCGCAATACTTCGCTCATCTCTAATGGCTATATAGCCATCACAGAACACTACATTTACAATATACCAATACAGTGCTGCCACCTGCTGGCCTGTATTGGTATATTCTAGTAATAGCTAGAGAAGCCTGCTTGAGGCATCAGGCAATTACTGTAACATAACAGGTTCCCCAATTTCAGCCAAGCGGGCACCATACATGTATAGCGGAGGTTGCCAAGGAGTTAAATTTGTATACAGCTCTTTATTAAAAAGTAAGGTCACATTAAATTGATTAGAGAGGGAGCACAATTTGCCTACTCTGCCAAGAAGAACAAGACACTTTGTCCTGGTCCTGCTGTGTGGGACTGGGATTCAATTAATTTTCTGGTCTGAGGAAGGGACCTTTAGTAAAAGGATTGTTCAGGAGCAAAAAATAGTGCTGACCAGTCTTTGTTAACATACAGTAGCTGCAACAATGATGCATTGTAAGCAAACCGTCGTTTCCAGAGTGGTGGGGATGTGACCAGGGGTGGGATTTACATTTTGAACAACAGGTTCCCTACTCAATGTGGAATGGCAGACATGCAACATCATGACACATCCACTAAAGTCACCATATATAAATACACATACATCCTGTATATGATATGCTATATACACACACATAAATAACAATTAAAAATAACAGAAATCACTCACCATTAACAGTAGTAGAAATCCTTTTGTTAGTGCCTCATTGCTGGTAATATATGGGAGACAACACATGGAGATCGGCCTTCAGAAAGCATTGGACGCAAAACAGCCACTGGCTGATCTCCATGTGTCTGTTTCCCATGTATTACCTGCAATGAAGAACTAAAAATAAAGTGTGCCACTACTGTTAATACTAAGTGTAATGGCTTTCCTTTATTTTGAACTATTGCTATCACAGACTGGTTACATAGAGCACCATTACCTAGCAGTGGAACCATAAGTCTCAGCAGAGGAAAGTAACTCTAACTATGACAATAGTAATAATTCTCTCCTATAGTACCTTCATTAGTAATGGTGCCCACTACAGTGCCTCCTATAATGGTAGTGCTCCTCCTTATTGTGCCAAATAATAATAGTAGTAGTACTACTATAACATAGTACTCACAGTAATAATAATACCCCTATAGTAGAAATTATTTCCTTTATAGTGACCCCAGTAGTAATAATGCTCCTCCTAGTGCCCAAGTAGTAATAATACTCCTCATAATGCCCCCAGTAGTAATAAAGCACCTAATAGCACCCTCAGTAGTAATAAATCCCCTAATCTGCCTCCAGTAGTCATAAAGCCACCCAATAGTGCCTAATAGTAAAAAAAAAGTCCCTTATAGTCCCCAAGTAGTATAGTAGCTATAGAAGTGCTTGCAGTAATAATGATGTCCTCATATTGCCCCGAGAAGTAATAAGCCCCCATTACATAGACTCAGTAATAATAAGGCCTCTCTTATAGAGCCCCTAGTAGTTATAATAGCCCCTGTAATGCCCCCAGTAGTTATAAAGCTGTCCTATAATGTCCCCTGTAGCTATAATACCCCTCTGCACTGAACCTAGTAGTTACAATGCTCCTATAGTTTCCCAGTATTTATAATGCCCTCTATAGATCTCCCATTAGTTATACCGTGGGGAAAAAAAAGTATTTAGTCAGCCACGAGCCACCAATTGTGCAAGTTCTCCCACTTAAAAAGATGAGATAGGCCTGTAATTGACATCATAGGTAGACCTCAACTATGAGAGACAAAATGAAAAAAACAAATCCAGAAAATCACATTGTCTGATTTGTAAAGAATTTATTTGCAAATTATGGTGGAAAATAAGTATTTGGTCACCTACAAACAAGCAAGATTTCTGGCTCTCACAGACCTGTAACTTCTTCTTTAAGAGGCTCCTCTGTCCTCCACTCATTACCTGTAGTAATGGCACATGTCTGAACTTGTTAACAGTATAAAAGACACCTGTCCACAACCTCAAACAGTCACACTCCACTATGGTGAAGACCAAAGAGCTGTCGAAGGACACCAGAAACAAAATTGTAGACCTGCACCAGGCTGGGAAGACTAAATATGCAATAGTCAATCAGCTTTGTGTGAAGAAATCAACTGTGGGAGCAATAATTAGAAAATGGAAGACATATAAGACCACTGATAATCTCCCTCGATCAGGGGCTCCACGCAAGATCTCACTCCGTGGGGTCAAAATGAGCACAAGAATTGTGAGCAAAAATCCCAGAACCACACGGGGGGACCTAGTGAATGACCTACAGAAAGCTGGGACCAACGTAACAAAGGCTACCGTCAGTAACATACTACGCCGCCAGGGACTCAGATCCTGCAGTGCCAGACGTGTCCCCCTGCTTAAGCCAGTACATATCCGGGCCCGTCTGAAGTTTGCTAGAGAGCATTTGGATGTTCCAGAAGAGTATTAAGAGAATGTCATGTGGTCAGATGAAACCAAAGTAGAACTGTTTTGTAGAAACACAATTTGTCGTGTTTGGAGGAGAGTGAATGCTGAGTTGCATTCAAAGAATACCATACCCACTGTGAAGCATGGGGGTGGCAACATCATGCTTTGGGGCTGTTTCTCTGCAAATGGACCAGGACGACTGATCCGTGAACATGAAAGAATGAATGGGGCCATGTATCGTGAGATTTTGAGTGCAAACCCCCTCCATCAGCAAGGGCATTGAAGATGAAACGTGGCTGGGTCTTTCAGCATGACAATGATCCCAAGCACACCGCCAGGGCAACGAAGGAGTGGCTTCGTAAGAAGCATTTCAAGGTCCTGGAGTGGCCTAGCCAGTCTCCAGATCTCAACCCCATAGAAAACCTTCGGAGGGAGTTGAAAGTCCGTGTTGCCAAGTGACAGCCCCAAAACATCACTGCTCTAGAGGAGATCTGCATGGAGAAATGGGCCAACATACCAGCAACAGTGTGTGCCAACCTTTTGAAGACTTACAGAAAATGTTTGACCTCTGTCATTGCCAACAAAGGATATATAACAAAGTATTGAGATGAACTTTTGTTATTGACCAAATACTTATTTTCCACTCAGAGGCGTAGCTAGAGGTTCAGCACAGGGGGGGGCGAAACATACTTGAGTGGGCCCCCCACTTATTGGCTTCCCAAACGCACATTTCCAACTTCACAGGCACATACTACTAGTTGTGGTTATAATATTGTATTAGAAAGATGACTGTATAAACTGCAAGATCGTCTATGCTGCTAAGTACTGTACAATAGACTTTCTACATACCCTAGTCTAAATACTCTACCATATAATGCAGTAAAATATAGGATTAATAGGAGTAAAAAAGAAGGGGACTCCTATGTTAAAGGAAACGTGTCCCCAGTTTTTACATCACTCCCCTGCCCCCATCAGATCAGCTTAATGTGCCCCCATCAGACCTCAGATCAGCTTAATGTGCCCCCATCAGACCTCAGATCAGCGTATTGTGCCCCATCAGACCTTAGATCAGCGTACTGTGCCCCATCAGACCTTAGATCAGCGTATTGTGCCCCATCAGACCTCAGATCAGCGTATTGTGCCCCATCAGACCTCAGATCAGCGTATTGTGCCCCCATCAGACCTCAGATCAGCGTATTGTGCCCCCATCAGACCTCATATCAGCTTAATGTGCCCCCATCAGACCTCAGATCAGCAGAATGTGCCCCCATCAGACCTCAGATCAGCCTACTGTGCCCCCATCAGACCTCAGATCAGCATACTGTGTCCCCATCAGACCTCAGATCAGCGTATTGTGCCCCATCAGACCTCAGATCAGCATATTGTGCTCCCATCAGACCTCACATCAGCAGAATGTGCCCCCATCAGACCTCACATCAGCGTATTGTGCCCCCATCAGACCTCAGATCAGTGTACTGTGTCCCCATCAGACCTCAGATCAGCGTATTGTGCCCCATCAGACCTCAGATCAGCATATTGTGCTCCCATCAGACCTCACATCAGCAGAATGTGCCCCCATCAGACCTCACATCAGCGTATTGTGCCCCCATTAGACCTCAGATCAGTGTACTGTGTCCCCATCAGACCTCAGATCAGTGTATTGTGCCCCATCAGACCTCAGATCAGCATATTGTGCCCCATCAGACCTCAGATCAGCATATTGTGCCCCCATCAGACCTCAGATCAGCAGAATGTGCCCCCATCAGACCTCAGATCAGCGTATTGTGCCCCCATCAGACCTCAGATCAGCGTATTATGCCCCCATCAGACCTCAGATCAGCGTATTGTGCCCCATCAGACCTCATATTAGCATATTGTGCCCCATCAGACCTCAGATCAGCCTACTGTACCCCCATCAGACCTCACATCAGCCTACTGTGTCCCCATCAGACCTCAGATCAGCGTATTGTGCCCCATCAGACCTCACATCAGCCTACTGTGCCCCCATCAGACCTCAGATTAGCGTATTGTGCCCCATCAGACCTCAGATCAGCCTACTGTGCCCCCATGAGACCTCACATCAGCCTACTGTGCCCCCATCAGACCTCAGATCAGCGTATTGTGCCCCCATCAGACCTCAGATCAGCTTAATGTGCCCCCATCAGACCTCAGATCAGCGTACTGTGCCCCCATCAGACCTCAGATCAGTGTACTGTGCCCCCATCAGACCTCAGATCAGTGTACTGTGCCCCTATCAGACCTCAGATCAGCGTATTGTGCCCCCATCAGACCTCAGATCAGCGTATTGTGCCCCCATCAGACCTCAGATCAGCGTATTGTGCCCCCATCAGACCTCAGATCAGCGTATTGTGCCCCCATCAGACCTCAGATCAGCGTATTGTGCCCCATCAAACCTCAGATCTGCATATTGTGCCCCCATCAGACCTCAGATCATCGTATTGTGCCCCCATCAGATCTCAGATCAGCTTAATGTGCCCCCATCAGACCTCAGATCAGCGTATTGTGCCCCATCAAACCTCAGATCTGCATATTGTGCCCCCCATCAGACCTCAGATCAGCGTATTGTGCCCCCATCAGACCTCAGATCAGCCCACCCAGCCACATAAGATAAAAATAAAAAACCTTTCTTACCTGTTCTGCGCTGCGGCTGCCCTCCGGTCCGCGCTCCGCTCTCTTCCCTGGCCCGCGCACACTATGACCTGACGCTGCGTGCAGCGTCAGGTCATAGTGCGCGCCGTCAGGGAAGAGAGCAGAGCGCGGACCGGAGGGCAGCCGCAGCGCAGAACAGGTAAGTAAGATTTTTTATTTTTATGGGCCCCCTTGAGTCACTGGGCCCGGAGCCGTCGCCCCCCCTGCCCCCCGGTAGCTACGCCACTGTTTCCACTATAATTTTCAAATAAATTCTTTAAAAATCAGACAATGTGATTTTCTGGAGTTGTTTTCTCATTTTTTCTCTCATAGTTGAGGTCTACCTATGATGTCAATTGCAGGCCTATCTCATCTTTTTAAGTGGGAGAACTTGCACAATTGGTGGCTGACTAAATACTTTTTTTCCCCACTGTAATGCCCTCTATTGTGCCCCAGTAGTTATGCTATCGCCTATAGTTCCTCAGTAGTTATAATGCCCCCTGTAGTGCCCACAGTAGTTATAATGCCCGCAGTAGTTATAATGGCTCCTGTAGTGCCCCAGTAGTATGATCCCCCAAAGTCTCAGGAAGGCTGCAGCATGTCCCAATTGGTGAAGCAGTGAGCCATCAGCATCCTGCTCCACCATGTAGCCCAGGCATCCCCAAACTGCGGCCCTCCAGCTGTTGTAAAACTACAACTCCCACCATGCCCTGTGTGGGCTGATAGCTGTAGGCTGTCCGGGCATGTTGGGAGTTGGAGTTTTGCAATATCTGGAGGGCTGCAGTTTGGGGATGCCTGATGTAGCCTATGCTAGAGAATGGTGGAGCAGGATGCAGGCAGGTGTGATGGAGTGACATCATTGTGCCTGCTGAGCGTTACTTTTTATTTTATTTAAACTACATGTTTCACTATTGTGGCAACACTATTGTAAGGGGGTAATAAGGGGGCAGCACTGTTGTGAGAGGTGTACTTAAGGGGCATAACTAATGTGAGGGGGCACTAAGGCAACAAAACTACTGTATGAGGGCACTAGGGGGCATTCTACTGTGCGTGGTCACTAAAGGGGGGCACTAACAGGGCATTCTTACTGTGAGGCAACACTAAGGCATAACTACTGTGAAGGGGGCACTAAGAGAGCATTATACTGTGAATGGGGCACTAAGAGAGCATTATACTGTTAAGAGGGCACTACAAGAGCATTATTTGCGGATCAACTAGGTTCCAAAACTCCACATCCCTACCAATCAGCTGTTGAACAATAGTTCTGGTGCTGGAAGAAAACAGTTTTGTCTAATGGGAGCAGTGCTGCAGTGACAAGTCCACTACAACAGTAGATCGGCAGGGTGCAGGGTGTTGGACCCCCACTAATCAGCTAGTGATGATATATCCTGAGGATAGGCCATCTCTTAGTAAAATCTTTCAAGCTACCCTGAGCCTACAAGGTAGTAATCGGTGCAGGCGGTCGCAAAGCAATGACGTCACCTGCACTGGGATGCAGGCACCTCAGAAGAGGGCTACAAGTTACATCACAGGCAGCAGCGGGAAAAGGGACTCAAGTGAGTATTAGTTTTTTTTCCCTGGCCACTTGGAGAACATTTCTGGTGGACATTACTGGGGGCGCTATAGGGTGCATTATTGATACTTGAGAAACTATGGGGGAATTATTATTACTAGAGGAACGATCAGGGACGTTGTTATTACTAGAGGCACTACAGGGGGCTTCATTAATACCGGGGCATAATAGGGGGTATAACTATTAGGGCCCTTGCACACGACCGTATGCCCTCCGAGACATACGGTCTGTGATCGGGCCATATGTCCTGGAGCGGCATTGATTGTGCGCACAAGAGCACACATGATCATAGATTACAATGATGCTGTGCACGCCGGGTCACCCACAGGACTATTGTCCTGCAATCATATGATCTTATGAGTGCGAGACAAAAGTCCCGCGGGCGGCCCTGTTCTGTGTTTTTAACCAACACCTGCCAAAACCAGGTGTGGGTTAAAAACACAGAACAGGTGCAGATCTTTCCATTATACCTTATTTCTGAGTAGGCTTTAGTAAAGGTTTTGGCTCACAATCACTGATGGAAATAACTGACCAAATAACTAAAGTGTGAACTTGGCCTTAGAAGCAGATTTGATTGAGGATTGCATAGAAGTCAATGGAGGTCTGTCCTTGTCTTGTGTCTAGTCTATGTTGCTGTTTTGTTTTTCTTTTCTCTCCCCTTTCGGGAATCTTGACACCTTTTTTTTTTCTTATTTACTTCATATGCTAAAGGACATTTTGTATGCTCCATGGTTACAGTTTTCCATGTCCTTGTTTGTTATGTTTCCTTAAGTTGTACTTTTCTATATTGAAAAAACCTGTGTACTTTTTCTGTACCAATAAAAAATATACAGTTTAAAAAAAAAAAAAGAAGTCAATGGAGAAGCAGAGAGACTTAAACAAAAAGTAATCTTGTAAAAACCTGCCACCAAAAACTACCTGTTTTCAGCTACTGATTTTAATGCTGTGGATTTCAGCCATGTGAACATGTGAACAATATTTATTAACAGGTATTGCAAGGGTAACTATCTTTTGGTGGATTGGGGAATATGTCCACAACAGGGCACTATAAACTAAGAAATGAACCAATTAATTTCATAGTTTATAGTGCCCTGTTGTGGACATATTCCCCAATCCACCAAAAGATAGTTACCCTTGTAAGAAATTAACCAATTCATACCAGAATCACCACTAGAGGGCACAAGGATGCAATATAATGGTAAACCGTTTCAGAAACAACATATTCGAGACTGTTCACACTTGGCTGGATTGGATTTATGGATCTTTCTCATCCAGCCTGCGGCATGGTGTGCTTCTTTAGGAAAAGACTGCAGCACGTTAATTTTGCTGTGTTTTTGTTTTCCAAGCCCATGTCCTTCCAAATTATATGAGGCGTAGCTAAGGCATTTGGATCACTAGCAGCGCAACTCTTCACACCCCAAAATAAATACAGACTAGACACTCTAAACACAGACCCCAGGCCCCCTAAACAATAACAGGCTCAAGGCCAGGCTGACTAAACGATTACCAGACCAGATCCCCTACAGATCTGTCCCCAGCCCAACCTCTGCAGATACTCACCTGACTTCATTACTGCAAGCGAGGTGTGAATTTATTCAGGAAACAGCCACTCTTAGAGCTCATGCACACGGCCGTTGTCGGCTCGTGGCCGTATTGCGGCCCGCATGCATCGGGTCCGCAATATACGGGCACCGTGTGCACCCCGCATTACAGATCACAATCGATGCAGAACGGAGGCACGGATCGGAACACCACGGAAGCACTACGGAGTGTTTCCATGGTGTTTCTGGCAGTGCCTCCGCTCCGCAAAAAAGTAGTGCATGCACTACTTTTTTGAGGTGTTTATCGCAAACCCCATTCAAGTGAATGGGTCCGCGATCCGAATACGGCAGCCCCACTGTCAGTGCCCATGCATTGTGAACCGCAAATTGCGGTCCACAGCACAGGCACTGACCGCACACGTTCGTTTGCATGAGCCCTTAAGCGAGAAACACACCAGTGAGTTAAATGTGAGGAACTTGCTGCGTGTGTCAGGGAGAGGTCCCGTTCTGGCCTTCGCTCCTCTGACAAGATCGCATAGTATTACTGATTTACAATACTGTGTGAGGGATCATGCACACGACCATTGGATGTTTTGTAGCCCGCAATTTGCGGATCCTCAAAACATGCATAAAGGCCGTGTGCATTCCACGTTTTACGGAACCGAATGTCCAGCCCCTAATAGAACAGTCCTATTCTTGTCCGTAATACAGACAAAAATAGGACATGTTCTATTTTTTTGCGGAACGGCCATGCGGATATACGGACACGGAATGCACATGGAGTCATTTTTGTTTGTTTTTTTACTGGACACATTGAAGTGAATGGTTCTGCATAGGGGCCTAAAAAAATTGAACTGATACAGAAAAAAAGTGTACATGAGCCCTGACCCTGATGGTTCTGGAATCTATTGTATTAGGGCTCATGCACACAAACATGTGCCGCCCGTGCCATGTACTGTCCGGGTGGCCTGGGCTGACGGATGCAGACCCATTCAATTTGAATGGGTCTGTGATCCGTCCACACCGCAAAAAAAAAAGAACATGTTCAATTTATTGCAGTGGTTCAGAGGCACGGACCGAAATGCCACAAAAGCACTCCTTAGTGCTTCTGTGGCCTTCTGCTCCGTGCCTCCGCACCGTATCAAGTGAATGGGTCTGCATTCATGATACAGTGTGCACACAGCCGTTGCCCGTATATTGCAGGCCTGCTGTTTGCAGGCCGCAATATGGGCACAGCCAGCACACGTTCATGTGCATGAGCCCTTACACTGATAGCATTATGTCAATGTAAAGCTACATGCACATGACTGTGCCGTGTTTTGCGTTCCGCAAATTGTGCATCTGCAAAACATGGATGCCGCCCATGTGCGTTCTGTAATTAGCGGTATGGAATGGGCTGCCCATTATAGAAATTCCTATTCTTGTCCAAAATAGAGAAGAATAGGGCATGTTCTAATTTTTAGGGAACATTATTCTAATATACTTTATTTAGGGAGAACCATTATGTCCCTTAGCAGTGATCTTTTACAGAGCTAAGGGACATCCATCTTTCGAACAGGGTAGTGCAGTACTGACTAGAAAGACGGGCTGGGAGCTGGCGGGCGCCTGCCCTCACTGCTCCCGCATATAGTAGCGGGGCAATACAGTTATTACAGATTAAATATATATTAAAGGGGTTGTCCGAGTTATTTATTTGTCCTTTGTATGTTTCTAACTAGTCAAATACAACAGCTTTTCCATACACATTCTGCTTCTAAAGCTGCTGGTTTCTTAGATTTAACTCAGGGTCACATGACCTGTGATGTCAGCTTATCTCTCTGCTGTGTGATGTTTCGTGCACAAGCCTCAGAGATCAGATAACAGCCTGTACACCAGACATCACTGGCCACGCCACCCTGCTTTGACTCCTGCTATCTGCTCTCTCCCTGGATTCCTTCAGATAAAACATTAACCTATTCAGCCAGAACACACTGAAGGCTTTACAACAGCAGCTGCAGATGTAAAGAGACACAGGATCTGTCCTCCTCACCCTACAGACACAAAGCTGATACTGGAGCTGATCTGAAGGAGATGCAAAGTATTATATTGTACAAGTATAGGTAGGGGGGAGATCCTGTGTGTATCAGCAGTGTCATTGTACAGCTGGGACTTGTAGTCCTACACATACAACATGCTGCTGAGTATCCCAGCAGGCAGACATGTCACTCAGCACTTGTATTCACTCCCTTTACAGAGAAGGGGGGGGGGGCAGAGATTGTTATTACTGCATGTAAACAAAGGCCAGAAGAGAACCAGGGAAATGAGGAAATAGAGATTTTTTTTTTGCATAAAACTTGCTTAACTTAGTTATATATTGCTGCCCATCAGATTTAAAGTACTATATTTTTTTTCATAACTCGGACAACCCCTTTAATATAGAAAGAAATCTCTTTCCTTTCTTCATGGCCAGTGCGCTGTTCTTCTGTACTCCCGGCGCACTGTGAGAGTAACCAGGACATATTACATACGTTGCAGACAAAAAGCTTGTAGGAAAGGACAAAATATTTGCCCCTCACAGAGGCTGCCTTTATAGATGTGCCAAAAAACAACCTGGACCACATAGACACCTGGCAGCATGCGCCACAATAATAAAGTTAGGTGCAATAGTCTCACACCACAATTGCTATCCTATCAGATGTAAAACACCTTTCCTGCAGACAAAATATGGCTCCTGTAAGAACAGCTGTGCGCCAAATAATAAATCAAACCTTAAACGATGGGGAAAAAAAGGTCAGAAAATGACGAGCTTAGTAAATGTGCCTCCAGGTGTCTATTTGGCGTGGAAGAAAGTGGAAATAAAGTACAAAAATTAATTTCGTCATATGGATTGGTTTTTAGTAAAGTTATTCTAACATGTAGGCACACCTTACCTCACCACTCACCCATGATCTCACTCAGCCATTAGGACACAGGCTCCTCCACTTGTACTGCCATTTGTTTGTCAAATTACATGCAAGCTTGTTCACCCTTTTAGAGACATGTGAATCAGGGGGAGAGGTAAGCCTGCACACACACTACAGTACATTCCACTTAGGGGTGATGCACACGGCCGTATTTCCATTTTCTTTGGATCACATGCGGACCCATTCATTTCAATAGGGCCGTAAAAGATGCAGAAAGCACACAGCCCCACAAAAAATATAGAACATTTCCTATTCTTGTCTATTTTGCAGACAAGGTTAGGACATTTCTACAGAAGTTTAAAAACAAATGGCAGAGCGCCCTCGGCTGGGATTGATGTTTTGCGGATCTGCGAATGGGAACCGCAAAACACGGCCGTGTGCTTGAGCCCTTAGTGTGAGTGCTACTAAATACTAGGCCCTAATAAATCTGATGTCCAGTCTATATGGCCCATTTGATCCTAGACAGGTTGACTGATTGCCAAGGTTTAAGACATGTCCAACATCTTGCAAGGTACAGCAGCCTGGGAGATGGGACAGGATACACAGCAGTTAAAACACTGTTCACACCAGAGTTATTGCCAGTCCATCAGGGTCTCCTGTAATTCTAATACCAAGAACAGCATTGTCTACAACACTATTCATGACATTCTGGAATCTAACAGAAACCGAACTGTAGAGATTTTTCCTTTAAGAGGTTGTACAATGTCAGGATATTGAAGCCTTATTCTCAGGATAGATCATCAATATCAGATCAGCGGAGTCCGACTCCCAGTACCTTTGCCAATCAGCTGGTTGAAGAGGACGTGTCGCTTGTGCAAGCTTCGCGTTCTCTTCAGTGTTTACTTCCACGCTGTCTTCTAGTAGCCATCCACCATTCGAGTGAACTAGAGAAGCGGTAATTATCCTGCACTGTCACTCAAAGGAGACAGCATGCAAGTAAATGTGCAAGTGTGCGGTCTCTTCAACCAGTTAATCAGTCCAATCTCATATTGATGACGTATCCTGAGGACAACCCCTTTAGTGTTTAGGGAATTCCATTTTTTTGGTACTTCCGCTAACACGTAACTGAAATGCTGGCGATTTGTTATTGTGCCAGAAAAGTGAATGTGTTTTAGTAATTCTCATCCACATGCAGTGAGTCCAGGGAGACCAAGAGAAGCAAAGTGGTTGTGGTAGGTGTGGAGATTATAATAAAGAACTAGCCATGTAGGCAAAACAATGTATGTATACCACCCCACCCCCCCCCCCAGGTATAATCAAAATGGACCAAAGTTAATCCAGGCCGGGGGTCTACACATTCCAAGCCCTCTCTGTAACCAGATTGCGGGCAATAAATGCTAGCTTGACTCCAAGGTCAACGGGGTCACATCTGGTTGGGCCATCACAGATCCAAGAGTGATTTTCAGGAATTTCCCCTATCTGTTTTCTTTTAATTTTCGGCAAGTTATTAATGAACATTTGGTCACAAACCAGCTTGTAAAGCATGCCAGTCACGTGTCATAAAGATCATCCTCAAAAGTCTTCCTGACAACCCCCAAATGTCCATACCCCTTTTCTAATTAACGGAAATTGATGAATGTTCTGAGATAGTGTCATCTCAGTTTACAGAAGGGAGGGGGGACGAGGGATTTGGAGGAGCTAAAATATGGAGCTCTGGGCCTGGCAGGTCATCACTTCTAGGGAGTCATCAACTAGATGAGGGTGGTCCGTCTGCAATTCTGGCAGCTCCCAGCCAACAAAGATTTCCACGTCCAGCACGTAAGAGAGTTCTGTTTGTTCCTCCTTTTTATTTTATCAAACTGTTATATTTTTGCATTGTATATATCTGTGTCTGTTATTTCATGTCATCTTCTTATAACCATTCATTGTACGCACTGTCTATTTTTATTGATATTAAACTTTCCATTTAATAAGAGCTGCCCTGCTGTTCTACACGAACTTCATTTCCTTAGGAAGAGGCGTTACCTCAAGTACTAACATAATCTGTAAGTAACAGAGTATACAGGCACATGTACATTGATCTGAGTTAAGTAAGCAATAGGTCCTCGTCAACCTGATAAGACGAGTGGTGGCAGCGTGAACTAGCAGGTAATTGGTGCCAGGAGGCCAGACCGAGAGAAGTCCAGAGGGACACAGTCGGCTCCTCTCACCAATCTGGGTCCATGATCCTGACAGGATGGGGGTGTACTCTGGGCTGTACAGTGATGGGCACATCCTGGGCTCAGGGATCCTGACTGATGGTGGCTGTTGTGCTCTTGATGGTGGATGTTTGGCAGGGTGCAAGGCAGGAGATCTGGGGCAAGAGGCCGGTGAATGATGGAGCCAATGACCAGGCCCGTTTGGTTGAAATAGAGTCTCTCTTTACTTTATAGATTATGGGAGTTACAGTATAAATGCAAGCAGCAGTCACAGTTCTCAGATATTGCACAGAGTAGGCTTTTCCCAAAAGCTTTATATAGGAGGTAGCAATGATGGTAGTAGTACTTCCCGGGTCTATCTTTATAGGTACTAGCAACCTTTCCAAACAATCACAGGCATGCGGTCTCTCAGTATATTTTCTGCAGTTCCCAGTTGCAGTGTGCAGTCTTAGATGGGATGGCAACTCCATATCAGAAGTGCGGTGGATGCTTAAAGCAATAAACACAGACCACAAGCAGTAAAGTCTATTGCCAGAAACGTGCATGTATCCTACTGTATCAGTCCAGCACAGCCTTCAATTGATACTCAACCTTCTATAACTTTTCAGCCTTTTTTTAGAGGATAGTCCTTAGCAAAGTTGCTTTCTGGCAGTTTTCCACTCTCAGGAATGTTTTTTTCCCTGAGTAAGAATTGTACTCAGGCCTACTTGGGGGAGCACACCAAAATAGGTCTTGTCTCTGGTTCGATCAACAGCACATTGTCAACTAACTCTAACCAGGTGGGCAGAACCAGCCTTTCTCCCAGCTACCAACTAATGACTGCCAGATTAACTAGTTCCTACCTATATATAGCCTTTTGGGATAAACAGTGCATACATCATCACAGTAAACACTTTGAAGAGGTGAACCTCAAAATAAACCCCCTTTAACAGTGAATCACAGTTTTAACCCATTAGCAGTGAACCTAAGTTCATAAAAATCTGCAGAGGAAGTTGACCTGTGGTACAGATTTTTCATCTGCAGCATGTCAATTTATGCTGCATATTTTCATTCTGGATTTCACTCTTTGCAATGCAAAGAGTGAAATCTACATCAAATCATCAGCATCTCTACATTTCAGCTCCGCTCCAGCACCGAGAGTTTGGTTTGGCTTCCTGACTTGTACACATCTTCCTTGACTTGTCACAAAAGCCATGACGGCGAATCACTGGTCTCAGCGGTGACACCCATCGTAGTCCAGTAAAAGCACAATACAAGCACTCAATCATTTCAAGTTTCCTAGGAGGAGAAAAAAGGAAAAAAAGTGATCAATGTACTCCAAAATGGTATCATTAAAAACTAAAGCTTGCAAAAAAAACCGAACCCTCTGAAAGGTCCATCAAAGAAAAAAGAAGAAAAAACATTCTTGGCGTCAGAACATGCCGACACAAAGCAAAAGTGTTTAAGGTTTTTTTTTTTAACAGTAGAAAAAAGCTATCATTGTCGTTTTTGCCAGCCAGTGAACGACCTAAACAAAACTGTTGTCTGCCCGTCGTTGACCGCATTCACTGACAAGGATTACCTGTAATCTGATCAAAGATAGTCCCCCATCAACTCGTCCTTTGTATACCGCAAACAGCATTGATTGTGGCATTCAAAAGGTTAAACAACAGAGATCAGAGGTTCGTCTGAACTCTGCCGTTAGAACAAGGCTACAACTGTCTGCCGCTCATGACAGTACAGTAGTCCCTCAAGTTACAATATTAATTGGTTCTACTGTAGGGTGACGATTGTATGCTGACACTATTGTAACTTGAAGCCATTTTTCTACAGTAACACGTACAGAAAAACAGAGTGATTAACCCCTTGGCGACCAGCGCCGTAATAGTACGGCGCTGCGGCAAGGTGCTAGACGCCCAGCGCCGTACTATTACTGAGCGCTGATCGGGCGGGTGCAGGAGCTGCGCCCGCCCGATCAGAGTTGGGGGTCCAGCTGTGCCCAGGTGCCGGACCCCTGAGGAATGCGCCAGCATCGGTGAAAACACCGATGCCGGCGCATTAACCCTTCATGTGCCGCGGTCAGCGCTGACCGCGGCACATGCGATGCGGGCGGCTGGAAGGGGTTGCCATCGGGTCCCCGCGCTGCTGTGACGGGGACCCGATGGCTGAGATAGCAGCCGGATGCCTTCCGGAAGCCTGTGAGATCCGGCCCCCTGGATCTCACAGGCAGTGTGCTGGAAGTGTATTACATTGAGTAATACACTTCCAGCCAATGCATTACAATACAGAAGTATTGTAATGCATTGTAAGGGGATCAGACCCCCAAAAGTGAAAAAAAAGTGTAAAATAAGAAAGTAAAAAAAAGTGAAAAAAATAAAGTTTTACAAAAAAAAGTTTCAAGTCCCCAAAAAAAGCGTCATTTTTACAAAATAATATAAAAAAAAAATTGAAAAAAATAGTGAAAAAAATAGACATATTAGGTATCGCCGCGTCCGTATCGACCGGCTCTATAAAAATAGCACATGATCCACCCCGTCACGTGCACGCAGTAAAAAAAAAAAAAACTGTGCCAAAACAGACATTTTTTGGTCACCTTCCCTTACAAAAAGTGTAATAGCAGGTGATCAAAAAAGTGTATGTACCCCAAAATGGTACCAATCAAACTGTCATCTTGTCCCGCAAAAAATGAGACCCTACCTAAGACAATCGCCTGAAAATAAAAAAAATATGGCTCTCAGAAAATGGCAACACAAAAAATATTTTATTTTGTTCAAAAATGTATCTAATGTGTAAAACTTTCCAAAAATAAAAATTATACACATATTGGGTATCGCCGCGTCCGCAACAACCTGCTCTATAAAAATATTGCATGAGATGGCCCCCCAGACGAATGCTGTAAAAAAAATTAAAAAAAAACTAAGCCAAAACAGACATCCCTTTTGCCTCACAAAAAGTGTAATAGCAGGCGATCAAAAAGGCATATTTACCCCAAAATGGTACCCATCAAACCGTCATCTTGTCCTGCAAAAACGATACCCTACCTGAGACAATCGCCTGAAAACTTAAAAAAATATGGCTCTTTGAAAATGGCAACACAAAATAATGATTTTATTCTGTTCAAAAAATAAATGTAATGTGTAAAACTATCCAAAAATTGGATGATGAATGCTACACAACTCCAAGCACATTTAAGGGAGATGAGAGGCACCCAAGTGTCACATCAGACCATTCAAAACCATTGACATCAGCGTGGTCTGCGTGTTAGATGACCTGCAACAATAGCTGATCACAAGCTTCATCATCTTGCATGGACCAGGGAGCATCTACACTGGATGAGAAACCAGTGGGTCTCAGTGCTGTTCACTGATGAAAGTCGATTCATGCTGAGCAGAAATGATGGCCGCCAACGATATTGGAGACGTAAAGAAGAGCGCTATGCATCAGCCACTGTCACCAGATGAACGTTTGGTGGTGGTGTCACAGTGCGGGCAGGTGTGTGTAGTCAATACAGAACTGCCCTAAAGTACAGTGACAAGACCATACTAATTAAATAACATCATTAAACCAGTCATTGTGCCTCTGCATGAACAACACAGGCCTAATCTCATCTTTATATAAGACAATACCCCAGCTCATCATTAGGGAACAGCTGCTGGAGACTGGGGTACCTCAAATGGAGTGGCCTGCACTTTCTCCAGACCTGAATCCTGTAATTGATGCTCAAGGCCACATGACAAGTAATTGAGACACTGACATTTTGTGGGGTTATACCCACCACTGTTGTTGGCTTTTGTTTCAATAAATTGTTTCAGATGAGGAAATCACCTATGCATGCTTCTACTTAAATGTCCTACCTTCATGATACAATATAATCGTAGCGTGAATTTTTTACTTATCTCTAATTTAGAGATATTAGATTTGTCTAATATCTCTATTTTTGTGAGTAGTGTATGCAGCTACTCCAGCTACTTCAGTTACCTTCTGGCCTTTTTTGCACCTTGTTGAAGGGGAACTGAGCTGGACTACCGGATATATGTGAAGCTGGCCTTATTTGGCTCTTATTTGTCCACCATGGTTTTGGACACTACATGGTACTTTACTTACATGATGTACTGTACTTATTGAATTATTATTGTGGTTGTGAAACTTGTATTATCTTGCTGTATGTTTTTTCATTTTCCACTTTTTTCTATGAGCCAGTCTCCCCTCTCTTTTTCCTTCCAAAACAAAACTGAATAAGAAATCAACTCCACATTTGAATAAAAAATTAAAATGACTAAATACGAGAAGCAACTTGAGCGTTGTCACAGACTGTTCTTTCATCCTTTTACACGAGTGGTGCACAGCCTTGTGTGTAGCTCTGCTCCCTCCACCCTCACTCCCTCCCGCTCTGTCACATCCTCCTCAGCTTTCTAGATGCTCTAGTCAATCCAGAGACAAGGATGCGAAGAGACTGCAAGATCCCCCTGAGAGGTAAGGGACACCTACAGATAAAGCTTTGAAGAAATGTAGCACAGTTTTAAAGTAAAGAGAAGTAGGTCTTGTTGTCTTACATAGCAGAGAGGTGGAACAATGTGATCTGAAGAGTTGGCAAAGATCAAACCTTATTGTATGTGGATGACTGTGGGTTTTGAAGACACAAAAGGTGATTTTAGAAGAAGTAAAGTTTGACAATTTAAAATTTTGGTTGCATAGTTAGTTGTCCATAGCGATTAGACTAATAGCTCCAACCTGAGGGTTCTCATCAATATCAGAGTGTATGCAGAAGAGTATAGTAAAAGTATGGGTCCCATGAAATATCTCAGTATGAAGAATTAAACAGGTGAGGAGGATAAAGTGGAGAACTGCTACCTGCTGAATATTTCATGTCATCGGATTGAGTTTCCTTAGTGCAGAACAAGGAATAGAGATGGTTCAAAGTCGGGACATGAAATGTTATAATTTCCTAGGAAGTAAGGGAATCTATAATGGGAATGGCAAATTATTAAGGAAGTTTCTAAGGTGGCCATAATCTGATGAATACAATTAAAGTATTGTTGTCACAGGTTATGTGTGTATGGCAGTGGTATATGATCATTCTCAATGCCTTGCTGTTACTTTCAATAAAGGTACAATGCTTGTGTTATGGTAGTGTGGCTACCTTCGCTGAAAACCTTAGGTATGGAGATTTGGACTGACCAATGTATAACCCATGTGTCATTGCTAATCCAGATAAGCACCAGATACTCCTAGCATACAAATCTCTTGTATCATACTACCAATCTATAATCTTACCATCAGTCTAGAAATGTAACCCCTATTTGATGTTGTCCAACCGAAAATAATTATTTTAGTTGTTCTCAATCAGCATCAGATGCTCGGTTTTGTTCACCTGGTGTTTGTCAGTGGTCGGGAATTTTCAACCATATTGTTGCTTTAAAAAATATTGGTATTCCAACAGACCCATTATAGTGAATGGCCCTGATTTATCACGCCTTCACTTCAAAATTCTGATTTTGAGAAGTCGCAAAATGTGGCTTTTGTGACATTTTGGGCTTGCTTGGACACAAATTTTGTAACTTTTTGCATTTTGCATCACTCTCCCCAGTTTTGAAACACAAATGGAAAAATCGGTGTGGTTAGCTATGTTAATGAGTTCCACTCCAAATTTTTTTATTGGGACTTTTTTAAAAGTCCCAAAAAAGTTGGCATCTCACTCCAGAAAGAGGGTGGAGTAGGAAAACTGGAGGAGCTTTTCTAGATAGGTTTAAGGATGCATTCACACGAAAAATACGGATCAGATGCAGACCGAAAATATGTTCGTCTGAATGGGGCCTAAGAATAAGACACATTTATCAAACAACATGTGACCTTTGATAAATATGGCATAAAGCACGCCAACGCTGAGTCAAGCAAAACTGACTTTCAATATTGCCCTTATGATAAATTCCCTCCAATGTCTACATGTACATATGTTATATCTACACGTAAATGTACACATTAAGCTTGCCCACAAGTCACGCCAATTGTTAATAATGGAGTTCCCACTACTAGTTATTAGCTATTAACCCTTTCATGACATAGGGTGCATTGGACCTTTAACATTTCATTCTAAAGATTTTTCTATCTTTTATTACGTGAGATACAAGGGGTTTTCTATTGTTTAATATTGGGTGTGATAGCATATTATTTTATAGATTTAAAATGGTCACAAGCATGGGAAAAAACATTGTTTCCTTTTTTTCAAATGTAGTTTTGTTCAATCATATTTATTCTAAAAAGTAATCCTCTAAAAGGATAGCGATGCCAAATTTGTTTCATAAGGTGCTATAGCTGTGGCGACATATCTTCCTCCCTTTACACACAGCCTCTCTAACATGGGGAATACTCATCTAGATAAAAAGAAACTATTTTATGAAAGGTGCAGCAACAGATATTGCCAGGGCAATAAAGACATTAATTGGTGGTCAGGGGTAATTATTGTTATGTTCACAGTAAAGTACATAACATATTAATGCTTGAACATCTGACATCCATGAAAAATACATTCTTTTCACTCAGGATGGTGTGGATTTGGAGAGGAGGGCACTTTTTGGAGCCTTGTTTTAACTATATTATTATTTAGTATTTTCCCATAATATTTATTCTTTTTTTATACAACTGGGATGCATGTTAGCAGGGAATACATCATCTATGTGTTCCCTGCTGTCTTCATATATAGATATCACTGGTATAAAGGTAAAGTCTATTAGATCATTGTTACCAGTGATCTTTATAAAGGAACATGCAGTTAAGAACACTGGGGGAGATTGATCAAACTGGTGTAAAGTAGAACTGGCTTAGTTGCCCATAGCAACCAATCAGATTCCACCTTTCATTTTCTGGAGCTGTGAAAAATGAAAGGTGAAATCTGATTGATTGATATGGGCAACTAAGCCAGTTCTACTTTACACCAGTTTGATAAATCAACCCTATTGTGTCTTCCCTGCATTCCCTCCAAGCTTAGGAAATAGCTGTGATGTTATGAATGATGTCACTGGTTTCACTACACAAAGCCCCTTATGGAATCTGTTTTTATGTAATATTCACCCTCTCTTGCCCTGGCGGCCCTTTATGCCTAGTTCTTTTTCAAGAATGCTTTCTGGATGAAGAAAACAATCACTTAGGGCTCATGGTGACTGTGATCCAGATGGGAATTAGATTTGTCTCCTGTTGAGCGGCAAATTTAAAAAATGCACATTTGAAAAGCAGCACTACATTTGATTTATGGTACCTTGTGGTCTCTGGTAAATTTAACACATGGCCCTTGGTAGTCAGTAATAGACTCAGCCAATAAATCAAGTGGCCAGTGATATACTTAGTGACCACCTCTAGAAGTTCAGTGGTACAATCATTCTATTGAGTATGATAAATCCTAGACAAAAAACATCTAAAAATCCAATTTGGAAAAGTGTTTGACTTTTGATGGGTTTAATTCCTAGTTGTCTAGTCGAAAACAGTAGAAATTAATTGAAAGTCCATTGGCAAAACTGGTCAGTTTATTGATAATCTGGCCTGTATGTAGTGAAAACAACAAAAGTTACAAAGAGAATACACTAATAGTGGGCATGCACGTGTTCTAAATAGATGGAAGGAGGGCCCTCAGAATTAACTCTGGTGGGTGAAAGAAGCCCAGTACTATGTGTGGAGAAGACAAGCCAAATTTCTCCCTGACTAACTGTCCTGGCTTTCATATCGAATAATACGTCCAGCCCTGGCAGATGTATTCTGCTACCCATTGTCATTTTTATTAATAGGCTAGGTTTTACAATTGCTTCGCTGTATACAGGCACACCTGTACTAATTTGTGTTTTTTTCTGTTTATCTTGATTTTTTTCCCTCTCATTCTACATTTTCTGCTCTTCCATACCCTCCTTTATCTATCATAGGCTCCCTCCAGTACCTCCTCGGTTTTCTCCTCCTCCTTCCCCTTTCACTTTCTTACCCCTTTTCCCTTTCCCCCTGTCCTTCACTTTGTACGTGTTATCCCTCACCCCCAACAGCCAGCTGCCAATCACACAACCTATCCCGTGTTCCCTCACCTCTGCCTAGTCAGGCACGAAGAGTTTTCCTACAAAACAACCAGATCTCAGATATTGGCCCTGGGCTGTTTTCTCCCTTCACATCTGTCCTTTGGCTTTTTTCAAATCGCATCTCTGTCTTGCGTCCTGGGACATTCCAAGGTTTGGAGCACCTGGAGGAGCTAGACCTAGGCAAGAATCCCAGTTTGCCACCTCTTCAGCCAGACACCTTTAGTGGCCTAAATTCTTTGCTATCCCTGCACCTGTATCAGTGTAATATCCACAGGCTACCTGCAGAGCTGTTTCGAGGCCTCCACTCATTGCGCTACCTCTACCTTCAACACAACCGCCTGACAGGCCTGCCGGTGAGATGCATGTTTATCTACTCTCAATATAGTCTTCTACAGTGTGGTGTAACATATATACATTTTTACGTACTTACTTCTACCTTCTGATGATACTTTTTGGAAAATGAGTTTTCATGAGAAGCCAAAACTCCTCTCGAAATTTGCCCCTTGATCACAAAAGGCACTTAAAAGTGTTCACATTTAGACTTGTCCAACTCTCCTGGTTTTGATAATCTGAAGTCTGATTCCTTTTGGGGGTCTGATATGAGGGCTGATTCATTTTGGGCTGATTAATTCTAGGGTCTGGGCTTGTATGTTAGGGTTTGGTCTGGGATCTGATTAATTTTATGGTCTGGTCTGGGATCTGATTAATTTTATGGTCTGGTCTGGGGTCTGATTAATTTTATGGTCTGGTCTGGGGTCTGATTAATTTTGAAGCCGGTTGTTGGGTCTGGTGTCATTTTAGGTATTTTGTGGTCTGAATGTAGCAATTTGATGTGGGGTCTGATTAATTTTGAGCTCTAGAATATGAATTTTTTTAGGGGGTCTGAATTGATTCATGTGTCTGGTCTGGGGTCGGAATTAATTTAGTTGTATGATCCATGATCTGTTCTGGCATCTGAACTAATTTTGGGTATTTGGGTATAATTTAGCAATTTCATCTGGGTGTGATTCATTTTGAGCTCCAGGATATGAATTTATTTAGGGGTCAGAATTAATTTCGGTGTCTGGTCTGGGGTCTGAATTAATTTAATTGTACGCTCTGGGATCCGTATTAATTTGGGGCATGATTAATGATAGAGTCTAGGTAATTTTAGGGTCTGCCCAGCATCTTCCAATTATGCCCCTGCTTTCATCTGTATGTGTGTTCTGCATGCATTATTATTGTGATAGTGTAGTATTTAGTGGCATTGGGCAGCATTGTAGGTGCTATAATTATACAGAAGATGCTATAGGTGGCATAAAATATACAGAAGATGTCACCTATGAGCCACTAGAATTTACTGTACTGTAATTACATACAGTATACAATCTGAAGTGTGCCAGTGTAGAGCCGATATATATATATATATATATATATATATATATATATATATATTACTACACTATATGGTCACTGAATAATTTTAAATTTAGTCTTTGTTTAGTGTTTGTTCAATAAAAGTATGGTGGTATTATTCAGAAACTATGAGGTGATAATATATGGTTATGGTGTGGCAATATTTCTTATTAGCATTTTTTCATTATAAGGCCCCATTCACACGTCCGCAAATGGTGTCCGCATCCGTTCCACAATTTTGCGGAACGGGTGCGGACCCATTCATTTTTAATGGGGCTGCAAAAGATGCGGACGGCCGTACTTCTGTTCCGCGGCTCACGAAAAAAATAGAACATGTCCTATTCTTGTCCGAATACACGGACAAGAAAAGGCATTTCTATTATGTGCGGTCCACAAATTGCGGATCCGCAAAACACGGACACCGGACACACGGACGTGTGAATGGAGCCTAACAGAATATCCAGGTTTGGAATAAAAGTAAACCAACAAATAGGTGGTCTAAACCTACGTAAACTAGACAGTGTAGGGGTGCACCAGTTTTATCATCCAGCATTTGCCAGTGTGAAAAATATGGCCTAGATTAAGACTGTCTGTCTAAGTTAACAATGTCTTACTTTTAGACAGTGTTAGTAAATCTGCCCCATTGTTTATATATATACATACTGTATATATATATATATATATATATATATATATATATATATATATATATATATTCATGAGGAAAACAGACTACACCCTCTTTGAATTCTATAGTTTTAAAGAGGACCTTTCACCACTCCTGACATGCCTATTTTAATAGCTTCATGCATTCCCCATGTAACAACAATTCTGGAGCATCTATTCTTATGGCTCTATGTTGTGCCATTCCTTTATTATTTGCACTAGAAGTTATGAATGAATTACTATTTGCCTTCAGTAAGGGTACAGAGGGGAGGTAACCAGTTGGGAGGGTGTACCTGCACAGACTGACTCTAGCCAATCAATGCTGCCATGTTCAGACTGTGCAGGGACACCCCCCAACTGGTTACCTCCCCTCTGTACCCTTACTGAAGACAAATAGCAATTCACATATAAATTCTAGTGCAAATAATAAAGGAGTGGCACAACATAGAGCCATAAGAATAGATGCTCCAGAATTGTTATTACATGGGGAATGCATGAAGCTATTAAAACAGTAATTTCAGGAGTGGTGAAAGGTCCTATTTAAATATCAGGACATGATAAAAAAAAAATAAAAACGTCTGGTCCTTAGAAGGTCTTACAATTGGGCAAATACAACCTCAGCTAAACAGCACATTACACCATGTCATTATTTAACAAAAACTACCTAGGACAAACTCTTCTCTCTGCCAGAAAAGACTATGAGAGTATTTTCAGAATATCATCGACAGGTCCACTGTGTTTTATCAAGACCAAAGTCAGTGCAGCCGTCTACCAGAAAATTATAAAGCACTTGCTTCCCTCTGCCGACAAGCTTTTTGGAGATGGAATTTTTATTTTCCAGCAGGACTTGGCACCTGTCCACACTGCCAAAAGTACCTGGTTTAATAACCACAGTATCACTGTGCTTGATTGGCCAGCAAACTAGCCTGACCTTAACCCCATAGAGAATCTATGGGGTATTGCCAAGAGGAAGATGAGAGACACCAGACCCAACAATGCAAACAAGCTGAAGGCTGCTATCAAAGCAACTTGGGCTTCTATAACACCTCTGCAGTCAGTGCCACAGGCTGATCGACTCCATGCCACGCTGCATTGATGCAGTCATTAATGCAAAAGGAGCCCCAACTAAGTATTGAGTGCATTTACTGTACATACTTTTAATTTGGCCAACATTTCTGTGTTTAAAAAAAATTTACAGTTAGTTTAATATAATATTCTAATTTTCTGAGATAATGACTTTTGGGTTTTCTTTGGCTGTAAGCCATAATCATCAACATTAACAGAAATAAACACTTGAAAAACTTCACTCTGTTTGTAATTACTCTATATATTATATGTGTTTCACTTTTTGAATTGAATTACTGAAAAAAAAACTTTTTGATATTCTAATTTATGGAGATGCACTTGTATGTTCCTAGAGAAGCTGGATGCGAAAAGCCAGAAACATACTAAAACCAAGAGCTTTTTCAAAAATGGCGCAAGTTCATCATTACTGTTTTGATGTAGGGCAAAATTAATGCTCTTATGTCATCCTTTGTTCACACCAATTATTGCTATAATGAATACTTGAGAGGGACTTTGGGACCTCTGAAACAAACCATTTGGAGCAGTGTAGAGATGGGAAGAAGGCAAAAATATCACATCCATGACTACGGATTGATTTTATAGTCTATGGTGCAGCTGAGTTTTATTATTGTTAGTCTTTCTTGATGTGCAATATTGCGGAATAGATGCGGCCCCATTCACCTCTATGAGAGCGGGCAGCCTCCGCATAAAAAGATAAAACATGTCCTATACTTCTCCCCATGAGCAGACAAGTATAGGCATTTTGAATGGGGCGCCCGGCCGTGTGTTTCGCAGTGCTGCAGAACACACGCCGGGCGGCAGCCGTAGTATTGCGGGTCCGTAGTTTGCTGGTATGGCATGTGCTAACACAATGCCACGGAAGAAGGACATCAGCAATGATCTTAGAAAAGCAACTGTTGCTACCCATGAATCTGGAAACTGTTAGAAGGCCATGTTCAAAAAATTTGAAGCCCATCACTCTATAGAACTCAACAGGCTTCACGTTAAAGGTTCATGATAGTACAATTAGGCCGCATTTTTGGTCCGATCTGCATTTTTGGGCAGATTGGATGCGGAACTATTCATTTCAGTAGGTCAGGAAAAAATGCACACTGTGTGCCGTCCGCATCAGTATGTCCATTCTGCAGACGAACAAAAAAGATAGAACATGTCCTATACTTGTCCATTTTTTGAATAAGAATAGGCATTGTTACAATGGAACCACAAAAAAAAAAGCACACGGATGCCACACATATGTCACACGGACGTGCGTTTTGTGGACAGCAAAATACATATGGTCATGTGAATGCACCCTAAGAAAAAAGTGGCTGAACAAGTATGGATTGCTTGGAAGGGTTGCCAGAGAAAAAGCCTCTTCTTTAAAAAAAAAAAAATGCAGCACGGCTTCATTTGCAAACTTGCATCTGAACAAACCACAAGACTTCTGGAACAATGGGGGAGATTTATCAAAGTGGTGTAAAGTAGAATTGGCTTAGTTGCCCATAACAACCAATCACCAAACCAACCAAATTCCATCTTTCATTTTTCAAAGCTCCTTTGGAAAATGAAAGGTGGAATCTGATTGGTTGCTATGGGCAACTAAGCCAGTTCTACTTTACACCAGTTTGATAAATCTCCCTCCAATGTTCTTTAGACAGATGAGGCCAAAATGGAGATGTTAACCTCATACCAACAGTCAAGCATGGTGGTGGATGGGTAATGATTTGTGCATGTTTTGCAGGCATAGGACCTGGGCACCTTGCACTTATTTAGTTGTCCAAGGACTCCTCTGTATATCCAGTTATTCAGATGTCAAATATGAGGCAATCTATCCAACATCTAAAGCTTGCCTGAAACTAATAATGCAATGGGACAATGACCCCAAGCAATCAAAGCGTTGCAATGGTCTAATCAAAGTCCAGACCTCAACCCAACTGAAATGCCGTGGCGGGATCTTAAAAGAGCTGTGCATAAATTAATACCCACAAACATAATTGAACGGAAGCAACGTTGTAAAGAAGAGTGGGCCAGAACTCCTCCAGAACTATGTGAGAGACTGATTAAGTCATACAGAAAACATTTACTTCAGGTTATTACTGTAAAGGTGGTTCTATGAGCTGTTAAATCATGGGGTGTATATAGTTTTTCACACATGAATTTTCCATTTCGGCCTCATTTTTGTTGAATAAATAATGACACAGTATAATTTGTCATGTGTTTTTGACCTACTTTTAAGATCTTCTAGGGACCAGATTGTTTTTATTATGTCTTGATAAGTAACCATATAATTCTTTTTCTCATATACTTTTTTGTAGGGGAAGGGGGGCAGATGCCTTGGAACAAACAATCAGTATTTGATAACTGTTACAAGTCACAGTGAAGCAGAGTACTTGCTCAGTCCTAGGATTAATAGATTGAACATAAAATATATTTTATAGTAATATAACTTGCCTAAACCTATTTGAAATGCCCTTTATTTGCTTGACCATACCTCCAAATACTGTGCACACAGCTTCACTGCTTACTACTTCTTCAGACATTATAGCCCTGGTGGCCTGGTACTTTTTATTGGATGATATGCTTGGTGGACATAACTTTTAATGTTCTTGCACTGGAGTACTGTGATTGTCACACTTGTACAGATGAAGCAGTTGGCAGGATGTGGTTATTGATACCTCCATTGAAGAACACAAATGAGGTCTTTTTAGAGACCAAAGCTGACCATACACATTTAAAATGTGTTGACAGATCCTTCTGCTCAATTCAACAATAGAATATCTATTGGGACAGCCTAAATATTCCCACTCATAAGCCTCCACATCTCATGTCGGGGAAAACAACGGTTGGACAAGTTGGATTCAGTTTCTTTGTTTACCTTTGCTAAAAATGTCTGCCAGCTACTTATCAAGCATAAAAACATGCCCACATTGTTGTGATAATTGTGTGCTGCTATCGAGGAATCGGGAACTGGAGAGCGTTTATTCAAGAGCTATTTTATGTGTATGGCCAGAGAAAAAGGCTATATATATAGTACAGACCAAAAGTTTCGACACACCTTCTCATTCAAAGAGTTTTCTGTATTTTCATGACTATGAAAATTGTAGATTCACACTGAAGGCATCAAAACTATGAATTAACACATGTGGAATTATATACTTAACAAGAAAGTGTGAAACAACTGAAAATATGTCATATTCTAGGTTCTTCAAAGTAGCCACCTTTTGCTTTGATTACTGCTTTGCACACTCTTGGCATTCTCTTGATGAGCTTCAAGAGGTAGTCACCTGAAATGGTATTCCAACAGTCTTGAAGGAGTTCCCAGAGATGATTAGCACTTGTTGGCCCCTTTTGCCTTCACTCTGCGGTCCAGCTCACCCCAAACCATCTCGATTGGGTTCAGGTCTGGTGACTGTGGAGGCCAGGTCATCTGGCGTAGCACCCCATCACTCTCCTTCTTGGTCAAATAGCCCTTACACAGCCTGGAGGTGTGTTTGGGGTCATTGTCCTGTTGATAAATAAATGATGGTCCAACTAAACGCAAACCGGATGGAATAGCATGCCACTGCAAGATGCTGTGGTAGCCATGCTGGTTCAGTATGCCTTCAATTTTGAATAAATCCCCAACAGTGTCACCAGCAAAGCACCCCCACACCATCACACCTCCTCCTCCATGCTTCACGGTGGGAACCAGGCATGTAGAGTCCATCCGTTCACCTTTTCTGCGTCGCACAAAGACACGGTGGTTGGAACCAAAGATCTCAGATTTGGACTCATCAGACCAAAGCACAGATTTCCACTGATCTAATGTCCATTCCTTGTGTTCTTTAGCCCAAACAAGTCTCTTCTGCTTGTTGCCTGTCCTTAGCAGTGGTTTCCTAGCAGCTATTTTACCATGAAGGCCTGCTGCACACAATCTCCTCTTAACAGTTGTTGTAGAGATGTGTCTGCTGCTAGAACTCTGTGTGGCATTGACCTGGTCTCTAATCTGAGCTGCTGTTAACCTGCGATTTTTGAGGCTGGTGACTCGGATGAACTTATCCTCCGCAGCAGAGGTGACTCTTGGTCTTCCTTTCCTGGGGCGCTCCTCATGTGAGCCAGTTTCTTTGTAGTGCTTGATGGTTTTTGCGACTGCACTTGGGGACACTATCAAAGTTTTCCCAATTTTTTGGACTGACTGATCTTCATTTCTTAAAGTAATGATGGCCTCTCATTTTCTTTACTTAGCTGCTTTTTTCTTGCCATAATACAAATTTTAACAGTCTATTCAGTAGGACTATCAGCTGTGTATCCACCTGACTTCTGCCCAACACAACTCATGGTCCCAACCCCAATTATAAGGACGAAATTCCACTTATTAAACCTGACAGGGCACACCTGTGAAATGAAAACCATTTCAGGTGACTACCTCTTGAAGCTCATCAAGAGAATGCCAAGAGTGTGCAAAGCAGTAATCAAAGCAAAAGGTGGCTACTTTGAAGAACCTAGAATATAAGACATATTTTCAGTTGTTTCACACTTTTTTGTTAAGTATATAATTCCACATGTGTTAATTCATAGTTTTGAAGCCTTCTGTGTGAATCTACAATTTTCATAGTCATGAAAATACAGAAAACTCTTTGAATGAGAAGGTGTGTCCAAACTTTTGGTCTGTACTGTATATATATATATATCTCAATCATCCTCTTGCATCCTATGTGCTTTATTAGGGTCTAACCAACTCACAATTGTAACATTCAAACTTAAACCATTAAAAAAGAACAATTTCCACAGAAAGATCCCCTTTGTACTTGGCAAATTCACTCTATTAAAAATAAGCAGGGTTTGTTTGTTTATTTTTGAAGAATGCAAGTTTAGGGCCACTAGAGGGATTTATAGACTTCAACAGTTGATTAACAAGGATGGTTTTAAACCTTTTGCAAACTTAAAAGGGTTTTCCAGGATTTCAATATTGATGACCTATCCTCAGGATAGGTCATCAATATCAGATTGGCGCGGGTCTGACTACCCTAATGATCAGCTGGCTGAAGAGAAGGCGCAGTGTGAGCGCTGCTTTCTCTTCATTGTTTACCTACTCTCCATCGACATTGCAGTGGTGAGGAGGTATAATTACAAGAAGCCGTCTCATTCACTGCTATGGGACAGCTCCTTCCTCTTTGAGCGTATAGGAATGGATGACAAGGCTTCTTATAATTACATCTGCTTGCCGCTGCGATGTTGACGGCAAGCAGGTACACAATGAAGAGAAGGCAGCGCTTGCACGGCGCGCGTCTTCTCTTCAACCAGCTGATTGGCGAGGGTGCCAAGTGTCAGACTTCTGCTCATCCGATATTGATGACCTATCCTGAGGATAGGTCATCAATATTAAATCCTTTTAAGAGAAGGATATAAGTTACCAGGGAAGAGTTGGTTTAGATATTTACAGATCAGATAGGCCCTGGACATAAATAAAATATTAGGACAGTTGGTCAAATGCTTAGGGTCAAGGAGGAGGGGGAGGAGTTACCCAGAAAAATTATCTCAAGTGGGAAAAAGAATAGGATGTAAGAAGTAACAATAGAAAGGAATTGTGAGAAATATGCCTCTACTGTCAGGAATGGTACCTTTGTTATTTTCTTTAGACTTGCAGATGCAGGAAAAACGCAGTTTAATTCATATGCAAATGAGCACTTGCAAGTGCCCAGGGGCGGGGTGTTCAGTATGTAGGAGCCCAGGCTGGTCTGCCTTCTTTTATGGTTACTCCTTCCCAGCCTCTGCCTTTGCCTGCCCTCCTATTCCCTTGTGTCATACAAAGAGGGCAGGCAAAGGCAGAGGCTGGGGAGGAGTAACCATGAAAGAAGACAGAGCAGCCTTGGCTCCTACACACTGAACACCCCGCCCCTGGGCATTTCTGAGTGCTCATTTGCATATGAATTAAACAGCCTTTTTTCTGCATCTGCAAGTGCAAAGAAAATAACAAATGTACCATTACATTCATGTATAGATGTGCAACAGAGCCATGTAGGCGCTGTATATGGTCATATAATGGTGACAGACTCCCTTTAAGTATAATAAATAGGGAGATTGGTTGGGTGTTTTTTCTACAGCAGGTGCTCCCTGAGGTGAGGGAGGTAGTTGGGTTATATTCTATTGATGTGACACTCTATTATGTTGATTATGTGAGAAAACGGACAAACACAAATAAAAAAAATGTGTATATATATACAGTATATACACTCACCGGCCACTTTATTAGGTACACCATGCTAGTAACGGGTTGGACCCCCTTTTGCCTTCAGAACTGCCTCAATTCTTCGTGGCATAGATTCAACAAGGTGCTGGAAGCATTCCTCAGAGATTTTGGTCCATATTGACATGATGGCATCACACAGTTGCCGCAGATTTGTCGGCTGCACATCCATGATGCGAATCTCCCGTTCCACCACATCCCAAAGATGCTCTATTGGATTGAGATCTGGTGACTGTGGAGGCCATTTGAGTACAGTGAACTCATTGTCATGTTCAAGAAACCAGTCTGAGATGATTCCAGCTTTATGACATGGCGCATTATCCTGCTGAAAGTAACCATCAGATGTTGGGTACATTGTGGTCATAAAGGGATGGACATGGTCAGCAACAATACTCAGGTAGGCTGTGGCGTTGCAACGATGCTCAATTGGTACCAAGGGGCCCAAAGAGTGCCAAGAAAATATTCCCCACACCATGACACCACCACCACCAGCTTGAACCGTTGATACAAGGCAGGATGGATCCATGCTTTCATGTTGTTGACGCCAAATTCTGACCCTACCATCCGAATGTCGCAGCAGAAATCGAGACTCATCAGACCAGGCAACGTTTTTCCAATCTTCTACTGTCCAATTTCGATGAGCTTGTGCAAATTGTAGCCTCAGTTTCCTGTTCTTAGCTGAAAGGAGTGGCACCCCGTGTGGTCTTCTGCTGCTGTAGCCCATCTGCCTCAAAGTTCGACGTACTGTGCGTTCAGAGATGCTCTTCTGCCTACCTTGGTTGTAACGGGTGGCAATTTGAGTCACTGTTGCCTTTCTATCAGCTCGAACCAGTCTGCCCATTCTCCTCTGACCTCTGGCATCAACAAGGCATTTCCGCCCACAGAACTGCCGCTCACTGGATGTTTTTTCTTTTTCAGACCATTCTCTGTAAATCCTAGAGATGGTTGTGCGTGAAAATCCCAGTAGATCAGCAGTTTCTGAAATACTCAGACCAGCCCTTCTGGCACCAACAACCATGCCACGTTCAAAGGCACTCAAATCACCTTTCTTCCCCATACTGATGCTCGGTTTGAACTGCAGGAGATTGTCTTGACCATGTCTACATGCCTAAATGCACTGAGTTGCCGCCATGTGATTGGCTGATTAGAAATTAAGTGTTAACGAGCAGTTGGACAGGTGTACCTAATAAAGTGGCCGGTGAGTGTATATATATATATATATATATATATATAGTAACATAGTAACATAGTAACATAGAGGAAGGCAAAAAAAAACCCTGTGAGGTAGGAGCCAATTTTCCTCACTTTAGGGGGAAATATTCCTTCCCGACTCCAATCAGGCAATCAGAATAACTCCCTGGATCAACGACCCCTCTCTAGTAACTATAACCTATACTATTATTACCCTCCAGAAATACATCCAGGCCCTTCTTGAACTCTTTTAGTGAACTTACCATCACCACTTCCTCAGGCAGAGAGTTCCACAGTCTCACTGCTCTTACCGTAAAGAATCCTCTTCTATGTTTATGTACAAACCTTCTTTCCTCCAGACGCAGAGGATGTCCCCTCATCACAGTCACAGTCCTCGGGATAAATAGATGATGGGAGAGATCTCTGTACTGACCCCTGATATATTTATACATAGTTATTAGATCTCCTCAGTCGTCTTTTTTCTAAAGTGAATAACCTTAATTTTGATAATCTTTCTGGGTACTGTAGTCCACCCATTCCAGTTATTACTTTAGTTGCCCTCCTCTGAATCCTCTCCAGCTCTGCTATGTCTGCCTTGTTCACAGGAGCCCAGAACTGTACACAGTACTCCATGTGTGGTCTGACTAGTGATTTGTAAAGTGGCAGGACTATGTTCTCATCACGGGCATCTATGCCCCTTTTGATGCAACCCATTATCTTATTGGCCTTGGCAGCAGCTGTCTGACACTGGCTTCTACAGCTTAGTTTGCTGTTCACTAAAATTCCTAGGTCCTTTTCCATGTCAGAGTTACCCAATGCTTTACCATTTAGTATGTACTGGTGACTTGTATTATTCCTTCCCATATGCATAACCTTACATTTGTCAGTGTTAAACCTCATCTGCCACTTTTCTGACCAAGCCTCCAGTCTATCCAGATCCTGCTGTAGCAGTGCACTGTCCTCCTCTGTGTTAATTACTTTACACAGTTTAGTGTCATCTACAAAATGCAAACCTTCTACAATATCATTAATAAATATATTGAAGAGAATAGGACCCAATACAGACCCCTGTGGTACCCCACTAGTTACCCAATCTGAGTATCTACCGTTAATAACCACCATCTGTTTTCTATCACTGAGCCAGTTACTTACCCACATACAGACATTTTCTCCCAAGCCAAGCATTCTCATTTTGTATACTAACCTTTTATGTGGTACCGTGTCAAACGCTTTGGAGAAGTCCAAATATACGACATCCATTGAGTCGCCGCGGTCAAGTCTTGAACTTACCTCCTCATAGAAACTGATTAAATTGGTTTGACATGACCGATCCCTCATCAAGCCATGCTGATATGGAGTTATTTGCTTATTTTCATTGAGGTACTCCAAGATAGCATCTCTCAGAAAACCTTCAAACAGTTTACCCACAACAGAAGTTAAACGTACCGGCCTATAGTTTCCGGGCTCTGTTTTTGGACCCTTTTTGAATATTGGCACCACATTTGCTATGCGCCAATCCTGTGGAACACTCCCCGTCAGTATAGAGTCCTTAAATATCAGAAATAAGGGTCTGTCGATGACATTACTTAATTCTCTTAGGATACGGGGGTGTATGCCATCCGGTCCTGGTGATTTGTCTATTTTAATATTTTTAAGACGTTGCTGTACCTCTCCCTGGGTCAGAGAGGACACGTTTAAAGGGGAATTATACTCTGCATTTCATCTGACAGTTTATTTTCCTCAGTGAATACAGTGGAGAAAAAGTTATCTAGTAGCTTCGCTTTCTCCTCATCGCTCTCTGCAACTCCCCCCTCATTACTCTGTAAGGGGCCGACACCTTCAGGTTTATACTTTTTAGTATTTATATAATTGAAGAACATTTTAGGGTTAGTTTTACTCTCTTTGGCGATTAATCTCTCGGTCTCTAGTTTGGCTGCTTTTATTTGTCTTTTACATATTCTATTTTTTTCCTTATAGTTTTTCAATGCTTCCTTGCTCTCCTCCTGTTTTAGGGATTTAAATGCTTTCTTTTTGTCATTTATTGCTTTCTTTACAGTTCTATTTATCCACATTGTTTTTTTCTTGTTTCTTATCATTTTATTCCTATATGGTATGTACCTCTCACAATTAGATATTAGGATGCTTTTAAAAATATCCCTGTTTGTGGCTGTATTATATATTGCACCTAAATTATCTAAACCTTCTGGCACCAGTTCAATACAATCACCTGAGTATGTGGGTGAGGAAATCTTTCTCACTCCACAACCTTGACCTTTTTTAATTATTTGCTGCACAAATAAATGCTCTCACACTTCCCGTTTAAAGGGGATTTCCAACTTATAAAAATTTGCCTACCACTAGGAGTTAGAGTTATAAAATAACAAAAGACGATATGCAGTATTAGTTTAATTGACTGCTGCTTCCAGTCCCACTCTCTGTACTCACCGGTCTTTGTTTACATGGCTGCACTGATGACATGCCCATATACCCCCATATAGCCCTGAGGTCAGTAACTGGATGCAGTGGTAACATATAGCATATGGGCATGTCACTGCTGAAGTCATGTAAATAATGACCAGTGGGGAGAGAGGCACTGTAAGTAGTGGAGGATAAAACTTCCATGTAAATCTTTCTAGAAACAATAAAATGACAGATAAATCCTCCTGATCCCTTCCATTTTTAATTTGCTAAGAAGGTGGGCTTAATATTTGGCTTTTCTGCTGCAGACAAAACACCAGGAGAGAGCTCTTGCAGCAGCCACTTGCCTCACAGTCCAAAGGGGTGTGAGGTAAATCATCTCTTAGGAAACTTATCATAGAGTTCTTTATATGCCTTTTACAGTATTGCTGAATTGGGAAGAACAGATGTTTCTATGATCCTGCTAGTAAACCCATGCAGTACCACAATCAAACATGATCACGGTTTTGTACAAGGGAGGCCCATGATCACTGACTCAACCAGGGGCGTAGCTAAAGGCTCATGGGCCCTGGTGCAAGAGTTCAGCCTGGGCCCCCTTCCATCAGTGCTTTGTGCTTTGGCTCCTGGGTCCGGTAGCGACTGCTACCTCTGCACCCCCTATAGCTACGCCCTTGGACTCAACATTCTTGCCAGAGCTGAGTGGCTGTCCCTTGTAAGGGGCGGTTAGGCACTTGTGTATATTTTTACTGTATGTACAGGCAAAATATACTGCATACTGTAGGGTATATATTGTAATTAAAAAGAGAACATTGAGATGGAGGGGCACATTTACAAATGGACTTGCAACACTTTTAGACATTTCGCTTTTCTATCTGCCCATGCGACACAGTTTTGGCACACGGCCAGTTTTGCGCCTTGTATACCATATGGGAGTGATGAGGGGGGCATGTTGGGGGCTGTGCCAGGACTGGGACTCCTGTCTCGGCAAATGTTCTTAAATTTGTGCCTGCAAACAGGCATAGATGTTAGCTAAAAACTACTCCAGGCACACTCCAGGCACACAGTCTGCCACTAAAGCACCTAATTTATCATGAGGTGCACACCTCGTCATAAATTAGACGTATCTAGCAACAGCGCAAAGGTGGAAACTAAGACCGGCGCAAAAATCCGTTCTTAGTAAAAGTGCCCAGCAGTCCCTATGAGACGAAAAGAAGAAATACACAAAACAAAATTATGGACTTTTAATAAGCTCTTTACACCACTATTGTGGCGTAAAAAATTTGCAGGTTATGGCACGTGCCATGTGTGCACCATAGCTTGCAACTTTTTGAGCTTCTCGGCACTTTTCTGAAATGCAGGGGTAAGGGGGCATGGCTTAGCAGGAGGGCTGGGCGCCTATCACATTCTCCAGAAAGTAGCAGATGTAATAGCTGAAGTCTTTGCCAGCCTAAAGCTTTAATTACACACATCTCACTCCAGTGCAGGAAGATCTCCCCCAATGTGTAAGGGTAAACCCTATTTACAGCAATATAACCCATACACATTTAGTATCCTCATAATTGTAAAACATATACTATACATACAGTATAATACATTTATTTTAGGTCAACAGTGAACAATGTAAGCAGACATGAAGTTTTTTATTTTTTTGTTTGATTGTTCCTGTCAAAATAAATTATAATTTATACATACCGCACAATGGTAAATTAATGGTAGAAACAATCAAAAGCTGATGCAAAAATGCTAAGTAATTTGCTCTGGAATGCCAAAATGAACATTTTTGGCACCCTGAATATCATGCATGAATTGGCCCTGTTGGAGTGGCGTTGTTGTTTGTTTTTTTTTAATTTAACATTTGGGCTTATTAATGTTCCACAGAAATATCTTAATCTTAATTTTGAAGAAGGATTAAACTTCCCAACAGATATTCAAACAATTCCTTATACAACTGTACTCAAACTGCATTATAACCAACTCTCTACTGTACAACTCTCTATAACCAACGCTAAACTGTAAACCCTAGAACCTCTAACTTCAAAATCTCAAACACTAGAGATCCTATAAACTAAACTGTATAGTTAAAGAAGAACTCCCGCAAAAAATTGGCAAAACCATCAGAGAATTGCGTAGAAGGGTGGGTGAACATTTAAATGACATCCTACATAAAAAGGACACCCCAACTGCCAAACATATCCATCAATATCACAATGGGCACTTGAGAGTGAAATTTATGGACATTGATTTAATCAAACCACCAGTCCGAGGTGGTGACTGGGATCGCTTGCTTCTCCAACGAGAAGCTAAATGGATATTTGATCTAAAGACCTCAATCCCGAACGGCCTCAATGAACGCCTTAACTTCAGTTGTTTCGTTTGATCCGATTATGTCACTTGGTATTGGTGTTCTCCAAGTTGTGACCCCCAGTGATTTGGATTACTGTCACAATTATTGGACACTGGTAATTTTCAGGTGGAGACTCTATTGGTAAGTCCTTGTGATGATTATACTATTTTGACTCGATTAGGCACTTCAATCAGATGATTTCTTGTCACTTTGTTGTTATATTATGGCCCCTAGGTGTATGGTTATATTGATCTATATGGGATCTTATAGTTCCATTTTTCCAACTAACCCATGGAGCACTATTGTGGTTTTGAGCGCACTGGTATCATCATAATCAGTGTTATCCTTTTATAGTATATATGACTATTTTTCATCTTAGTGGTCATAATCAAATTTATTTTCTTCATGTTCCCCTTCCCTAGCACTTTCCCTGTCTAATTAGGATATCTGCCATTAAAATACTCCAGCCTCTTTTTCATTTAGCCTGGTTACTAGGGCGGTTGCTATTGACGTCACTGTCATTATGGCGCACGCTAATTTGCCGTATTACTAACACAGGAACGCGCTTCCCTTCTGCCTTCCTGATACACGCCCCCTCCTGTGGCCGCGTGACCTCCTACGCTGGTCACGTGTTCGGGACTCCGACACGTGATCTCCTACGCACATCACGTGGCCCCGGGCGGTAGGCGGGATCGCAGGGTCAGCGCACATCCTCTGGCTTATTTAAACGCGCCAACCTGGCGCAACAAGTGCTGCTACCTGGCGCCCTGTTCTGGACCTTGAGCGCATTAACCGACACCAGTTTACTCATGATGGACACCCTAACTATTGACTATTAGGGGTCCTCCCCTTTTTTGCCCATATCATGAGTTTTAATTTTGATATGTATTAACTCCCTATTTCTCCCACTGGAGTTTTAATAGGGACTATTTGGTTCCCACTGGAACAATCTGTTGATGCATTTATTTTTCACTATCAGCCTGTTATTATCAGCCTGTGATTTGTTGTATGCTGGTTGAGCACCAGTTATTGCTATATTTATATGCTGAGTGATCAGTTCCCCACTTTTGATACTTTTTGTATGCTCCCCTGATGAGTTACTGAACAGAAACGCGTCACATCGGGAGGGGACACGGATTTTTCTAATTTAGGGAATTGGCCGTCCTCAGAGACAGGTATCCGGACGGGGTCACCCCTTTCGGGGCGGGTGTTCTGTATAGATAGGTAGGTTCAGTGTAGCCCCCCCTTCTGCCAAGAATATAGGGTTACAACAGGGCACACTGTCCACTACTGCCTAATCGGAGCATTGATATAAGACGCCAAGTCCATCTTCAACATCTTGATATCACCCGAATCCATTAAGCGGGACGTTTCGTATCCATGGGTAACTATATGTGATACGGTAAGATTGTTCCATCTTATTTATTGATTGTAGTTTATCTGCACTTTTTGGAGGTTTGGCGCTACCTTCTTTTTAAACAATTGACTAATTAAAGGTTATATTTTGATATGCACTTTCTCCATCTCATGGAGCTTAGTATCCTACATAATTAAGGAGTGTTAGCCAAGGACTTGTGATTCCTGAACTCTAAAACCTAGAAGTCCTGAACTCTAAAACCTAGAAGTCCTGAACTCTAAAATCTAGAAGTCCTAAACTCTAAAACCTAGAAGTCCTAAACTCTAAAACCTAGAATTCCTGAACTCTAAAATCTAGAAGTCATAAACTCTAAAACCTAGAAGTCCTAAACTCTAAAACCTAGAAGTCCTAAACTCATTAACCCTAGACGTCCTAAGCTCTTTTACCTTAGAGGTCCTAAACTCTAAACCATAAGGCCCATAAACTCTAAACCATCAAGCACCTAAAATCTGACCTAAACCCATGACTACTAAGCTGTAAACCGTAGTGCAATTAAACTCTAAACCCAATAGCTCCTGCGCTCTATACCATAGAGTATAAGATTCTTTTAAAAGGTTAAAATCTTGTCTGCATCGCAAAAAGCTCCCTCCCCCATACCACCCACTTATGATTTCCACTAGATGAGATCACACTGTGATGCTCCTCGGAAAAAACATAATTCCATTATGACTAGATGATATGCTGCTCTGCCAGTATGCATTTATTCCATTTAACATTGACACTTTTTATGTTCCTATGTTATAATCTTTATGTCTTGCTATTGTTTTTATTTTCAGTGTTTTTTTAATTCAAATATATATTTTAAAAAGGGTTAATGGTTAATATAACAAAACCACTTATTACAAGCGAAAGAGACAACCCTGATCTATACATCATTATATAATATAGCAGTAATTAGTAATTCATCTCATCTGCAATTGGAACCCCATAGCAAAAATTACAAAAATCAGAAAAGGTCTAATTAGACAGCTTGAATTTAGCCAATAATGGTCATGTAGATACTGAATCTTATGATTCTGGACATGATTTGTACAAATCAATGAATAGGAAGAGAGATGAATAGCAAGTAAAAGAAAAGAGGATAAAAGGCTTAGGTGTGGCAGAACCAAACATGATCTCATAGCACACAAAGATTCAGTCTAGGTTTCTTAAGAACCACATAACTCTCAGTGGTTAACATATGGGAGATATGACCATAACACTATAATTTAGAAATGGTCCCAAGCTAGATTGTAACAGGAAAGATTCTCAAACAGAAGCCATGTGGTTTTCCAAGGGGCTGCTTCCTAGTGATGTAATCAGCCATATTATAGATCAATTTAATACATTTTTATGTTTATTTTATTCAACAAGATCAAAAATATCTTGAAAACCTTGTTTAAACACCAAGCAAAATCCATACACTGGAACCACACAGAAAAGCATAATTGCTCAGGATCATGGAGAGAGGGCAGACAATAAGACATCACTTTGATGACCTATCTTACAATACTAGTAACCTAGAAAAGGAGGGGGCATGATAGTGGGTTTCTGATTTTTCAAGCAAGCTTAGAGGAGGTGTGGAACAATCAAAATGTGCAGGCCACAGTGAATAGAGAATACTCTGAAGGACACATCTGGTATTAACCTAGTAGATGAACTCAAAAATGTTCTTTGGAAAGAGAAGATATGCTTCATTATGGGCAAAATGGGCAATGTGTAAAAAAAAAAAAGTACATCGATCGAAGCAACAAAGGATTTACATGTATAGCTAATGTCAGGTCTTTAAAGATGGTCAAGAGATATAATTTGGCACTTCACAGTAATTCAAACAAATCAGAATCAATACATATTTTTAAAAGGCATCTGTCAGCAAATGAAACTGGCTGACCTGTTACATGTGCACTTGAAGGCGTCAGTGATGGTTTTGTGTTCATATGTGCCCACATTGCTGAGAAAAATATATGCAAATGTCTTCTAGGAGCAACAGGGATGCTGCTATTCCACCTAGAGGCTGTGCTCTCTCTGCCACTGCCGTGCCCTCTCCACTTTTATTGACAGAGCCAGGCAGTAAAAACATCACAATGACTGGCTCTGATCTCAATATTATCAAGTCTTTCTGGGATTACATGAAGAGACAGAAGGATTTGAGCAAGCCTACATGCACAGAAGATCTGTGGTTAGTTCTCTAAGATGTTTGGCACAACGTCCTTGCCAAGTTCCTTCAAAAACTGTGCTCAAGTGTATGTACAAGAACTGATGCTGTTTTGAAGGCAAAGGGTGGTCAAACCAAATATTGATTGGATTTAGATTTCTCTTTTGTTAGTCACTTTGCATTTTGCGCATTGATAAAAAAATATATACTATTAACACTTCTATTTTTGAAATCATTCTTACTTTGCAGCATTTTTTTCCTCACCTTCATGCACAGTACTGTGCTATATAAAACAAAAATTTTAAAAAATCAAATCACCCCCTTTCCCCTTTTTAATAAAATAATAAAAAAAATATAAACATAATCTAAATATCGCCAATTTATTAAAATCTAATAGTATTTATTTTATACTGTGAATGCTGCAATGTAATAAAAAATCTAAATCACTAAAATTATCTGTTTTTGGTCGCTTTGCCAAAAAATGGAAGACAAAGTGATCATAAAGTCATACATATGCCAAAATGGTATCAATAAAAACGATATAACTATATAATTGGCTCCAAAGGCAGCAAATTGGGTTTTTTACTCCTGGACCTTTGGGTCCACACCAAGATCCTCTGGTAGTCTGAAGGGCTAGTCCAACCTTGTCCATGGAACACCGTAAAAATAAAAGCATTTTTTTAAATTTTACCCCATGAAGAATTTTCTTCAATACACGATATATTAAATTAAATGTTCCTTCAAAAAAACAAGCCCTCATATGGCTGTGTGAAAGGAAAAATAAAAAGTTTTAGTTTTGGAAGGCAGGAAATAAAAAACCTGAAAGATGAAAAACTGCTGCATCAGGACCAGGTTAAAGGGGTTCTCCGGGTTCAGCTCTGAACCCGGACATACCCATATTTTCACCCAGGCAGCCCCTCTGATGTTAGCATCGGAGCATGTCATACTCTGATGTGCTCCCTTGCCCTGCGCTAGATCACACAGGGCAAGGTTTTTTTTTATTTACAATAACACACTGCTGGACGGAGGCTTCCACCCAGCGGTGTTACCGTTGACGTCACCGGCACTGATGGGCCGGCCTTAGCACTGTTCTAGCCGTTTTACAGGCTAGGGCAGCGATAAAGCCTGCCTATCAGTGCTGGTATGTCACCACATCTCCTGAAAATGCTTTTGCCCTGCACGATTCAGCGCAAGGCAAAGGAGAGCATCGGAGCGTGAAATGCTCCGATGTTCTTGTCAGGGGGGCTGCCTGGGTGAAAATATGGGTATGAACGGGTTCAGCTCTGAACCCGGACAACCCCCTTTAAGGCTACATTCACACGACCATATGTGTCTTGAGGACCGCACATGGCCGGCCCTATGATAAAATGCCTATTCCTGTCTGCAATCGGGCGAGAATAAGACAGGCTCTATCATTTTTGGAGGACTGTGGAACAGAACTATGGATGCGGACAGCACACTGTGCACTGTCTACATCTTTCGCGGCCCCATTGAAATGACTGGGTCCGCACCCGTTCCACGAATTGCAAAACGGATGCAGACCCAGAAATAAGTTTATGTGAATGTACCCTAAAGGAGTTAATAGTTGTGGAAAAGTTAAAAAAGCATGCAAAAATCACCTGGATCTGGTGCCCTGGATGGTTTAAAATATTTTACTGCCTTGAGGAACCCTCATTGCTTACAAGCTTTTTGGAGTCCTCAGAGTTGGTATGATTTTGCAGTAAAATATTGCCAGATCTTTAGAGAATTCAAGGGGAATAATATATATATTAGTAATACATATTAGTATAGTACAGTACGTAGACACGATGAAACGGCTATAATTTGGTGTTCACAAGACAACCATTTTAAATTTCTTCACTAGTTGCTATCTATAGTGTTGCATAACTGTATTTAGTTCTATACCACGTGTGGGCTGTTATCACCTGTGCCTGATCTGGATTTTGTTCCTAGACTACATTACAGTATATATCTACTGCATTCAGCAAGTTTTATGTATAAATTTATGCCTGCCTGTACTGTGCTCGGCTCCTGTTTAATATCTGTTTCCTTTAGGCTATTTTTGTGAGTATGATTCTGAGTATGATTTCCATTTGGCAATCTATCTATCTACAGTTCTGACCCTGATTGATGACTACAAGTCAGTCTGATGCTGCCAGCAGCCACTTGTTCCTGCACATTCAATTCCCTGTATATGTTACTTAGAGAGTCATGGAAATGTTGGAGCTAACGGTGGAAGTCAGTTTAATTTTTTCTACTGGTAACTCAGAACCAATTTCTTTAAAATAATTGCATTACATATTCCTATATTTGAGCTTAAAGGGGTTGTCTCACTTCAGCAAATGACATTTATTATGTAGACAAAGGAAACACAAGGCACTTACTAATATATTGTGTTTGTCCATATTGTCTTCTTTGCTGGCTTGATTCATTTTTCCATTACATTATACATAGCTAATTTCCAGGAGTTATGACCACTGCGCAATCCAGCAGCGGTGGATGTGCTTGCACACTATAAGAAAAGGTACTAGCCTCTCTGGTGGTCAGGAGTGCGCATAGGCACTTTTTTCTATAGTGTGCAAGCATGGCCACCGCTGCTGGATTGCAGGGTGGTCGTAACCCTTGAATATGACCAGTGGATAATGTGATGAAAAAAATAATCAAGGCAGCAAAAGAGGCAATATGTGTATATATATATATAAAAATATATATATATATATATATATATATATATATATATATATATATATACACATTAGTAACCGATTTATATTATATACAGTATATATTATATATACATTAGTAAGTGCCTGGTGTTAACTTTGTCTACATGATAGATGACCCATTTGATTACCTCTAAATCAGAGGTACACTTTGAGGATTCTTAAGCTATAATGAGTGTATTATTATTATATGCATCGATTAACAAGTATATGAAATAGAAGATACTTATCATAGGGTATATAATAGTAACATACAGTACAGTATATAATACTGTCACCTGTGAAAATGGCAAAGTACAAAAAATGGAGGGACGTCCCTCCTCTAGTCTTGCGTAACCCAGACAGTGCAATTCTAGTGCTGAGAAGGGTTGCGTTACATGTAATAAATAAATTACGTGGAAAAGAGCTCCAGTTTCAGGTGTCTGTAAGAGACAATGGTCATTCACTGATTTATATTTAATGACTTGATGAGCCTGAAATATCCTCATGTGAGCATAACAATATGAGCAGATTATTGCATTATTGAAAACTATTTTTTCAATTGGTGTTAAATTTCAACAGTTTGTCTGCAGCCGTCAGCGTTCACTGCCCCTACAGAATGTTCCTTCTCATCCTCAGAGAAATTCGTCAGAGAGCTGCTCTGATGGCTTAATCTGTAGCCCTTTCTAGTTCCCTAACAGCTCAAAAAGTCATTTGAGCTAAATTCTTATAATTTTGATAATTTAGCTTAAATGGTTAAAACTATCTCATACATTGGTGGTATATCACTAAGATATGCCACCAATGTTAGATAGGTGTGGGCCCCACCTCTAGGACCCACTCCTATCTCCAGAATGGTGTACTTGGGTTTTTTTAGAAGTCCTATAGCGGTGAATGGAGAGTACACTGCACATGCACGACCACCTTTCCATTCAGCCATATTCACAGATGCACAGATTCTTGCACCTAGTAGCAAGACCAGCCAAGGCCTCTCTCTCCAAGGACCAATTAGCAGCTACAGGGGCAGACTGGCTGTAGACCCTACAGGGAAACTTCCCGGTGGGCCGATGTCCAGGGGGGGCCACCTGAGTCCTCGTAATGTCCACCAGTTAGGTACATAACAACCTGACACTCTTAGTGTTACTTAACTCTGGGAAAGTCAGGAACTTCTAGGGAGGTATTTTGTGCTGCTGGGGCAGTATTTTGTGGTGCACTGTGGTATGTGGTTCTGCTGGGGTGGCATTGTGTGCTACACTATCGTATTATTGACTATGCCTACTGGAGTTGTCTCTGCCTACTTGTGTTGGTCTCATCTCCTGTCAATTTGGACCTGCTTATGACATGAGGCCACTTTTTTTTTTTTTTTCCACGGTCATTTTATGTTCCCAGTCCGCCTCTGAGCAGCTACATCGTCTACCATACTGAGTCAGCTAGGAAAGCTGGGAGATTTCAACTATGAAGCCAGCACAGACACATCTGTGTCATTATCACTTACCTTAGCTGAAACTACAGAGGTTTGCAGTTCTTTGGATGTTCCTTCGGGAATATTGTGACTGAAGTTAAAAATTGAAAATGATAAAAGTACTAAAGAAAAAGGTGAAGGGCAGAGTGCTGAAATTATCACAATAAAAGAAATCAGAAACGTATTGCTCCAGTTATAATAGAAAGGGACATGAATTTGATAACACGTCTCACTTACAGGAATCCTCAAGAGAACATATTTAATGGGAAAAAAACTTTAGCTTCCTGATCCAGGCTTGCTCATCCAAAATCCCTAGTTTAGAGAATAGGAAGGGACAGGGCAGACTGACCATAGATCCTATAGGAAAATTTCCCAATGGGCTGATGCCCAGCAATCACCCAAGCTCTCCTCATGGCTGCCAGCCAGTTACATAAAGATCTGATGTTATCTGCATTAATTAACATATGAGTATCATGCACTTATGCATACGACCAGCAGATGTAGGTGCCCTCTTAAATTCAACTGTATTGCCATCTTCATGATGATGATACAGTTTCTTACTGTGGCACAGGTGGCAGTATTTTGTGCTGCACTTTTGTATTTGGTTCTGCTGAGGCAGTATTTTGTGTTCCATTATGGGATTTGGTTCTGCTGGGGCAGTATTTTGTGTTGCACTGTGTTATTTAGTTCTGCTGGGGCAGTATTTTGTGTTACACTGTGGTATTTGGTTCTGCTGGGGCAGTATTTTGTGTTACACTGTTGTAATTGCTTCTGCTGGTGCGGTATTTTGTGTTGCACTGTGGTATTTGGTTCTGCTAGGGCGGTATTTTGTGCTGCACTGTGGTATTTGGTTCTGCTGGGGCAGTATTTTGTGCTGCACTGTGGTATTTGGTTCTGCTGGGGCTGTATTTTGCGCTGTATTACAGTATTGCAGGCCCTGCCTACTTCTGTTGTCCTTGCTTACTTATGTTGTCCAACCTTCAGTCAGTGTGGACCCACCTACAACAGGGGGACATTTTTAGTTTTTGTTTTTTTCCAGGGCCACTTTAAGTTACCAGTCCTCCTCTGGGAAGGGCAACCAAGAAGAGTGAAGCTCCGCAGGATTAATATTAACTGCAAAGCCATTTATTGTACTCACAAACGTCAGATTAAAACAGGCGCATCAAAAGATAAAAAACACTCACATTGTGGCTGTAATAAAGGTCCGACTTGAGTTTCACACACAGCTTCTTCTGGGGCACACTCGAGTTGGCCATTGACACAGCCGCCGTGTGCATGGTTTTTACCATTTGATGTGCCTGTTTTAACATTCTGTCTGTGAATAATGATATTGTTGTGGGAGCTGTGTCCTCTTGAGGATTCCTGCAAGCGAGATATGGTATCTAATTCATGTCACTATCAATTATCACTGGAGCAGCGCAGATCTAATTTCTTTTATTGTGACATTTTCTTTGAGATTTGACCTGTCTCAGACAGACCCAGCAGCGCTCAGTGTGAACAGATTACTAAGAGCTGTTTTTTCCTTTTCCTTTGTCAGGCTGCTGAAAAGAAATCCCCGAAAAATTGTGTAGATACAGTATGTAAAAAGCCATTCCTCTTGTCAAAAGGGTATGACCCAACACTGTCTGCAACTGGCAGCATTGATTGGACAATGTCAGACTGAGTAGGAGCACACCACCAACTGGTAACACCATAGATTTCTAAGAGGAATAAAGCCTCATTCACACGTCAGTGTTTCACAGATGTGTGCTGTACGTGTTCTCCACGGACAGCACACGTCCCCATTCATTTAAATGTGTGTATTCAGACATCAGTGTTTTAGCACGGTCCGTAGGTCAGTGTTTTCAGCACAGATGCATGCTTTATTTTGTCCATGTTCACGGATCCATTACGTCCATTATAGCCTATGGGTCCGTGAAAACCACAGATGCAACACGAATGTCATCCGTGTTGCATCCGTGTTTCACTGATCATTAAGAAGAGATGCTTTGAAAATTATTTTTCAGCTGTTCAGTGTCAGTGAAACATGGATGCAAAACGGACAGCAAAACACGGACCCACGGACCCAACACGGATTCTTCACGGACAGCTTCCCGGATGCCTCACTGACCATGCTCACGGATTTGAGCACGGATACGGACGTGTAAATGAGGCTTAAGGCAAGGACAATTTTGAGTTCAGGGCTCCAGATAAAGAAAAATATTGGATGGGCTTTTAACCCCTTCGCGCCCAGCGCCGTACATGTACGGCGCTGGGGCGATGCGGGCACATGGCGCCCGCTCGCAAGTGCGGCGGGCGTCATGGCTGGCAAGTCTCTGCTGTTTCTAACAGCAGAGACTTGCCGCTACTTACCGCCATCAGCGGCGTCTTTCTGGGAGTTTAGATGCCGTGATCACACGTGATCACGGCATCTAGTTGCGTCTCAACCCGGAAGCATTCGCTTCCGGGTGGTGTACAGACACCCCGTGTGGCCAATCGGGGTGTCTGTACACCATATGAAAACTGTAATCCTCGCTGGTGAGGATTACAGTTTTCAAAGTGCAATTCTTATTCTGGCCACTAGATGGCAGGCCAGGATAAGAAATGAGCAATTCTTGGATTTCTGAGTCTATAAAATCCATGATTGCTCATAAAGAAAAAAAAAAGCCACAATATATCAGCCCATATTTGAGCTTTCAAATAGTAAAAAAAATTTAAAAAAAATGTTAAAAAATATATAAAAAATAAAAAAGATATAAAAGTTAAAATCACCCCCCTTTCCGTATAATTAAAAAATAAATACCTAAATAACAATAAATATAGACATCATGGGTATCACCGTGACCGAAAACGACCGTACTTTTAAAATATAAAAAAAAAAATTCCAATACGGCGAATTGTGTGGCGGAAAAAAGCGTCCAAATGGCGATTTGCCGGTTTTTGTCGCTTTTTTTCCTAAAAAAATTAAATAAAAAGTGATCAAAAAGTCATACACACCCCAGAATGGTATCAATAAAAACTTCAGATCGTCCCGCAAAAAATGAGCCCCCATACAGCTCTGTACACATAAATACCAAAAAGTTATAGGGGTCAAGATTTGACAAGGAAAAAAAAAAAAAAAAGGGCAGCATTCTAATTATTTTATCACTATGAAAACGCAGGAAAAACTATACATATTAGGTATTGCCGGATTCGTACTGACCAGTAGAATGAAAGTAACGGATCAGTTTTAATGCACGTCGAACGCTGTAAATAAGAAACCCGTAGAACTGTAGCGGAATAGCGTTTTCTTTGCAATTTCACCCGGTTTGGAATTTTTTTCCCGCTTCCCACTACACCATATGCAATATTAAATGGTGGCGTTGGAAAGTACAACTTGTCCCACAAAAAACAAGCCCTCATACAGCTATGTGAACAGAAAAATAAAAGAGTTATGGCTGTTTGAAGGCAGGGAGCGCAAAACGAAAATGCATAACCGAAAAAACCTCCGGGCGCGAAAGGGTTAAGGAATTATGCATGAAAATAATGCCATCAGTGACAACCAGCACATTTTTATAAAAGACAGGACTTGTCAAACTAACCTGACCTGTATAAGGGGGTTTGTAGAAGCTCAATAGAATGGTCATCTTTGGATTTTGCAAAGGCTTTTGGCACTGACCATTGGACACCTAATGGGTAAAATAAGTTCTATTGGTTTAGAAAGTTTGATTGAAAACTGGCTCAAGGATTGTATCAAGAGAGTTGTGGTCAGTAATTCCTACTCAATGTAATCTATGGGTGATGATTATAAATTACAAGCTCACAGATCATTTACGGACAGGCTTCATAGAAGGGATGCCTCCTATAGAATGAGGCCTTATTCAACAGGTTTTATCAAGCTTTCTTACAGATTATCCACATTTAAAAAGAAAAACAAAATACAAATATAATCTTCACTTTATTAAATAGACATAAAACAAATAAGAAAAATCGGATAAAAACATGAAAAAAGCAGCACAAGGCATGAAGCCCCACATATACAGAAACACACCTCGATGTGCACGATCATTATATATAAGAATATAATAATAACATATTAAGTTAATAAATACTCCATACGGGAACAGTACTGTGCAGAAAGGAATCATGAAAAGTAAGAATAAACGCAACATATTTCCCTTGAAGGGTCCAGAAATTAGAATCATGTGTTAAAATAACAAATGGCCATGCAAATTAAATAGTTACATACCCCTAGACATGGTGTGGTACTAACCAGCCATGGCGCAAGGCCTTGATAAGCATTTCACCCTCCAGTGCACATCACACCATCACTGTAACGCACTCCCAGGTCATCATTAAGCCATACCATGCAATGACATCAGACACCTATTGCACAAGCCATTGTCATCCCTGGATGGAGTGAATGCAGCTCATGATAGGAGTGCGTCTGTGCCTGCTGCAAGAAAATTAGTGTGTGCTAAATAAAATATTAGATGATCCCGCACATATAAATACTAAAAAACAAATCCCACTAGAAAAAGAATAAAAACGTAGAACAAGTTGGCACTAAATAAAATGTAAAAGTGAATATCAATAATTACATAAATATGTAATGTAATAAATGGAACAGATCTAGTAAGTAAAAATACCCACTACACTATTATGTAAAAAACAGTCTGCAAGAACTGAAAAGAACTGATGAATAAACAATGAATAAGGACTCAAAAGTAACCCCATGAATAAAAACTGAAAATCAACACGTGAAAAAAAACACTGCATGAATGGAAAGGGATATAAAACATATATTAAAAAATGCATACACAATTCATGTGTACAGATCATTGAAAAAAAAGGAAATTCAAATGTAATATCACTGACTAGGAGAAAGTGCCAATGCTGAAAAAAAAAACAACAGTGGACAAAATAACAGGAGAAAATCTAGAAGATCGTTTGCTTTCTAGAAAATCCACACCGCAAATAGCCCAATTTAGAACCTAAGGATATTCACAAAGACAAATTAGGATAAATAAAAACAATTAAAAACAAACAAAATACCATAAAACTATAGAAATGTATGCAATTGTATCTAATAACACAATCCACCATGTCTCCTTTCTCAATAAGGCCTTTTTTAAGTCACCACCTCTAGAGCCCAACCTGACCCCATCTTATGCCCATCTCCCACAGCCTTAGGAAAAGGTTGGCATAAGAGGGCGCACAAATCTCTACCATAGCAACCCCCTAGAGCTGCAGGAAGAGGCAGTCAAGTAAACAAATTGTGAGTCAAAACAAATGTCAAGAAGAGTTAACATACACTGCTACCATGTGGTCATGGCATATTGATGTTTACAGGGCCTCCACGTTGCATGTGACCAAAATCATGTCATCATCCAAGTTGATATCATTCAAGACATCTAAGCCTGTCCCTCACATCTTTATATATGATGCTAAAGTCTCTACACATTTATATAGATAGAAGCAACATATCTACAAATATTCTTACAAACAACCACTATCCCCGAGACAACAGGACATCCCAGTGGACCAGTTGGGTTCCTCTGGACTTTTTGGAACAAATAAAAGGTTGGCTTCATTGGAAAAATCCACGGTCAACACCTGCTTATAAAATCAAGTCCAATTCCATTACTTAGGTTATAGGGTCATGATCCAGCCTCTGTTAACATCTGGTATCATAAGCTGCTGGAAAGCTTCAATTTCATACATCTGTGCCGGCCAGATCACCACATTACCCACCTTGTCTGGCAGTTTTATTACATCTCCAAGACTCTTACAGGGAATCTGTCACCAGTGAGCCCCCTATCCAACTGTTTGTATGGACACATAGCTGTGGTTTGCCTGAGTAAAACACTGTCTTTGTTTTTGTTAAGGCTATGATCCCGAGGTATGATACTTTCTGTTAATATGCAAAATAGGTTTTTGTTGCACTAAGGGCGTTACCACTGCTCTTGTTACACCTAAATTCCACACCTTTCTGTGGCTGGCCATTTCCTCACCTCTTTGATTGAAGCAAAGGAGGGGCTGGCCACAGAAATAAGCTGAACCTGGGTGCAAGGGCATCTGGTCACCACCACGACCAGTGATTGGCTGCAGGTGGTGTCAAACTAGATGTTTTCAGCTAGGGAGCCCAGTGGAGCATTTCAGGCCTGGAGGAGAAGGAGCAGGAAACCAGCGCCGGGAAGCAGATACGTAAGTTTTCCTTTACAGGTCCGGCCAAGTTCACCCATTCTGGCACATCCCCATTAAGTTCTTGGAGAGGTTGTCTCTGTATCCAAGACAATTTATCATTACCTCTAGTGCTCTTGATCTGCATCAGATTATGTTTGACCATCTTAACAAAGATGTTATCAGTCTAACACATAGACAAGGGGGGAAAGCTACATGGAAAGCGGCAGAGATGCATGGACAATCAGGAACCTATAGGTTATCCATATTGACTGTCACTGGCCATACATATTAGACAGCTGTAGGCCGAACAGCTGTCGCTCCTGACTCCTCCATACATGTATATTCTCAGTCAGCCAAGCATTTGTGTATCTTGAACAGCATGAGGGGAGAAAGGTGTGGTGTCTGTCAGTGGCTCATCTCCCTGAGAACAAAAGGATCCCTATAAAACTTGACAGCTGCTCATGGGATAGTGTCACAGGGCTCATTAGATGGTTCTGCCATACTGGTGCTTGGTTGACATATATGTGATCAGCTTAAAAGGGACCTTACAAAATAAAAATGGCATGCCTTATACAAGTCCAGTGGGTCCCTGAGAATTCCAGCGGCTTTTTTATGTTGATGCAACCCACTGTTGCTGACATATGGCCCTATTAGTTATGGCTGCCTTTATGCAAATTGACAGTGGTCTGTCAAGGGGTTGGCAACCACATCTCTTCTCCCAAGGTGGAGTCTTAGTCATCGCTCTTATGCTGTCCAATAATCGTAAACACCATCACAGTGGCCTGGCCCAGTGTGATCTTACAAGATAAGGTATATCTTAATTCATCAAGCTGTCCACAATAATTAGACAGTGCCAGAGTGGTGAAGGAGATGCCACCTCAGGAGAAGAGATGTGGTTCCTGCCCCCTTGGCAAACACCGGAATACTCAGGGGATCGGCAGGAAAAGGTACAGTTTTCAGTTTGTACATTCGTGACAACCATTGTCAGCAGAATCAGTTCTTTTAAACCAGGCATACTGCCTGGTAGGGTCAATCCTGCTGATTTATGCAATACCTGTATGGTCAAAAAAATAAAGAATTTTATTCTTTCTACAAATTAAGTCTTCAGTGCACCAAGGGGTGGGCTCTAGCCCCTTGGTGCCCCTCTGCTTTCCAGCCACACTTCCCTCCCTTTGACTGACAGGGCCAGCCTTCATCATTGTCCTCTTGCCTGGCCCTGTCTTCCTGCCATGGATTCTATAATTGGCACAAGCATAGTAATCATCTTGGCAGTGGGAAACCTGAAGGAGAAGTACAGTGCATATGCCGATTATAGAATCTATGGTGAATTTTTGGGATCACAGGGCCAGGCATGAGAACAATGATGATGCCTGGCCATGTGAGTCAAGAGGAGGAGGCATGGTAAATACTGGAAAGTGGAAAGGTTGAACTGCACCAAGGCTCTAGGACACACATACAGTAAAAAAAAAAACAACTTTTTTCTGTTGAATGGCCCATTGGCTTTTAACCATGAAAGTATTGGTTTAATCAGTGATATCAACGCAACTATGCAGTATGACTGGTTTCACAGAGGTGACCCTTCTGACAAGTTCTCTTTAAATGTTTTATAGCTTAGTAAAAGTAAAAAAGAGACTCTAAACCTGCAGTGACGTTTAAAAAAAACAAGCCATGTGTGAAACCTTCCAGAAAACATGATTACCTTGGGCTGTTTATTAGTCTCAGTGTGCAGAAAGTTATGCCTAGGTAGTTGTAGTCCCTCTTGAGCTGTCTTGCAAAACGCCTGTCAATTGCCGTTCTTTAATGGCCAACCCAGTCTTGGTATATTCCACCTTTATAGGAATTGTTCAGAACTATTGTGTGATTAGGGTTATGTGGGGCATATTATATGTCATGTATATGGACATTGCTATTTATACTCCATTGTGGAGATGGTATGTACTGTGGGGCTTGTAGGCTACAAAGAACTATGTATGGGGCAGCTTTGAGGACGTTCTATGTGAGGAGTATTCTGACATTTGTGTATTGATGCAAATTCCTATGTAGGCAGATATTGCTATGGTGCAGTGCAGCGTGGGCACATTCATCTATGGCATAAAGTGGGCAATGGATGTAAATTTTCTGACAGGTGGCAGTAATTCAATTGCACTTCCAATTATATTTTAGTCTTCTCAATGTTTTGCTATAGAGGTTTTATGGGAAGCAGAAGGTATGGATAATAAAATGCACTGCGGGGTGTTCATTGAACTTAACTAAATTTATACACTAACCGAACTTTAAATACTAGAGTTGAGCAAATCGATTCTAAAATCTGGAAATTTTTCAAAAATCCTGATTGTACTAAATGCAAATTTTGTGTCATTTAATTCGGAAAAATCAAGGCAAGAGACAGAGACAGGCAAAGAGAGAGAAAGAGACTTTTCCAGGCAATCAGACCACTCTTTGAATAAGTTCAACCTGAATTGAATCAGACGGTCAATTTGGCCAAATCAAACCCTCATCTCATTAACCCTTACTCATCTCTATTAAATACAGAGAATGGTTTTGATGCTCTCTTGCATGAAAAAGAAATATTTTGTACAGTGAAGCCCAAAACTAGGCCCTGATTTATCATGCTTTCACTCCAGAAATCTGTCTTCAAAAAAATCGCAAAATAGGGCTTTTGCAACTTTTTGGGCTCACTTGTGCAAAATTTTGTGACTTTTTTCATTTTTACACCACTAACTCCAGCTTTGAAATGTAGCTGGACAAGTGGGTGTGGTTAGCTATGTTAAGATTTGCCATTGAGATTTTTTTTAAAAGGTCTCAATCTCACTCCATCAGCGGTGGATTGGCCATAGACCTTACAGGGAAATTTCCCGGTGGGCCAATGCCCAGGGGGGCGCCTGAGCCCTCCTCACGGCCGACCAGTGGAAGTTTTGGGGGATGTATTTTGTTCTGCTGGCAGTATTTTGTGATGGACTGTGGTATTTGGCTATGTTGGGATCGTATAATATGCCACAATATGGTATTGCTGGCCCTGCCTTCCATCAATTTGGACCCAACTATAAAACAATGCCAATTTTAGTATTTTTTCCAGGTCCACTTTAAGTTCCTAGTCTGTCCCTGCACTCCAATAGGAGGGTTGAGTAGGAAAACTGGAGTAGCTTCTCTAAACAAAAGTGTTATGTTAAGTAGCTAAGGCTACTTTCACACTAGCGTTTTTATTTTCCGGTATTGAGTTCCGTCATAGGGGCTCAATACCGGAAAAAAACGCTTCAGTTTTGTCCCCATTCATTGTCAATGGGGACAAAACTGAACTGAAGACAACGGAATGCTCCTGAAAGCATTCCGTTCCGTCTTCAGAGCGGAGAACAAACCGCAGCATGCTGCGGTTTTCTCTCCGGTCCAGGCATCCGCACCAAGACGGATCCGGAATGACCCCCAATGCAAGTCAATGGGGACGGATCCGTTTGGTGTGACACACCAGTAATCCGGATCTGTCCTCCATTGACTTGCAATGGGGGGCATTCCGGATCCGGCTACACATATACAGAGATACATACAGACATACATACATACTCACACATACACACAAACACATACATACTCACATACTCCAGGCAGGGACGCCGGCAGCATGTCTTCACGCGCCTCCTGCGCGCAGCTATGATGTTTCCCCACTGCGCCCAGCAGAGGGTGCTGTGGGGAATCGCCATCACTGCGCGCAGGAGGCGCATGAAGACGTGCTGCCGGGGTCCCTGGCTGGAGTATGTAAGTATGTATGTGTTTGTGTGTATGTATGTTCTCTGTGTCGTGTCCCAATGTCTGTGTCAACATGTGTGGGGCCGGACCGCTGCTCCGGCTCCACACATGTATCAACGGCAGCACGGATCCGTCGGCACCCTTTAGGTGCCGGATCCGTGCTGCCGATAGTGTGAAAGAGGCCTAAGGATAAGCCAAATTTATCAAGTAACAGGAGACATTTGATAAATGTGGCATAAAGTACTACAATACACTCACGCAAAACTGACCAGATACAGTGGTCCCTCAAGTTACAATATTAATTGGTTCCAGGGCGACCATTGTATGTTGAAACCATTGTAAGTTGAGTAATTGGTTCCAAAGCCCCAAAATGTCATCCAAGATAAAGCAGATAAAATAAGTCCTTACATATACCAGTCAGGAATAGCTGCTAACTACCAACTAATACAGCTATTTTACCAGAGAAATGGCCTTGATTGGTTGGGTCTGAGTCTGAGGCATTGTATGCTGAGTCTAGTTTCAACTTAAAGGGAATCTGTCACCAGGATAATCGCTATTGAAATAAAGCCATGGCCTAATAGCACTTAGTACCTTATTTCCAGATGTGCCTTTGTTTCACTAATAGATGTTTTCTATCTTCTGAAAATCCAGTTTATTTGGTATGCAAATGAGCCAGTAAGGTGCCCAGGGGGGTGTCACTCTTGCAAGAAGGAGCCCAGACACACCTCCTACTTCACATTCAAGCCATAACTCTGCCCCTTTTCCCTGCTCCCAGCATGAGGGCGGGCTTGGGCACTAGCAGGAGGCGTGCCTGGGCTCCTTCCTAAATGAATGACGCCCCCCCGGGCACCTTACTGGCTCATTTGCATACCAAATAAACTGCATTGTCAGAAAATAGAAAACATCTATTGCTGAAACAAAGGCACATCTGGAAATAAGGTACTAAGTGCTATTAGGCCATGGCTTTACTTCAATAGTGATTATCCTATTGACAGATTCCCTTTAATGATGGGTCACAAAAGACCATTGTATGTTGAAAATATTGTATCTTGAGGAATCATTTTATTCCCCTCATGATAAATTCCCCCCACAGTGTTTTGCCTAGTGTAGGGCCTGAAACAGTAGGGTTCTCAAGCCTGCACTAGGCATAACACAAAGGGGCAGAGCATCATACAGAACACTATAGGTAAAAGTTATGCACCACCCCTATAGGCTCTTCACTAGGCATAACACAGAGAGGCGGAGCATCATACAGAACACTATAGGTAAAAGTTATGCACCACCCCTTTAGGCCCTGCATTAGACACATAACACAGTGAATCATTTTTTCCTCGAGTGTTCCTTTAAGAGCTAGCATTTGAGTAATCACACTGCCAGCTGCTTCTCACGTCCGGGAGTACAGGAGACAAATCTATATGCACTACAGACTGTCAATTAAACATTCACATATAACTTTAAATATGGAGCGGATGCCGTCACATCCTATATATAAACCGCTAACTTTACCAATGTGAGATACTCCTACAACACTCCTTCCACCACCTGTTATTTTTTTCTATTTTTTTGATTGCACTTATTAATTACTTTCCAACACCGCTCCAAAAGACTTTCCATCTACTAATCATCTGATTGTTTCTCTCTCTTTAGGATGGCTTGTTCCGTGACCTGTCAAACCTCACCCAGTTGTTTTTGTATGGAAACCTGTTGCAGTCTCTCCCAGCTGGTACGTTTCTTGGTCTCTCAAGCCTGGATCGCCTGTTGCTTCATAGTAATCGCCTTGTGACTATCTCCCCTGCGGCTTTCAGTGGTTTGAGCAGCCTTACCATACTCTTCCTCTTCAATAACAGCCTACCATCCCTCTCAGGAGATTGTTTGCGTTCCCTACCTTCACTGCAGTTTTTGCGTCTAAATGGGAACCCATGGCATTGTGACTGCAGTTGCCGATCACTGTGGGGTTGGTTTCGGTCCTCCCCAGGGATCTCTAGCTCCCCAGTGACCTGCTCCTCCCCACCAGCTTTTCGAGGAAGAGACCTGCGCTCCCTTGAGGAGCGGGATCTACGGTTTTGTAGCTCTCATAACCCTATCCCCACAGGAAATCTGTCAGGATTATCCTTTCCACCTAAACCTTCCTCTTTCTATAGAGGTCAACCTGGCCCAAGTCAGAATGAGATCAAGGAATGGGAAGATAGGATAGAGGAGGTGGGAGAAGATATTGGTGACAGTTTGAATGCTGGTGGAGGTAGAGGTGGTCTAAGCGTAATGCTTCTGTTGGCTTTGCTCATTTGGAATGTGGAAATAGACCTTTGACCTGTGGAATCGTCTCAGCAATTGTTACTTTGTCCTCTGTGAACACTTTCTGATAAATAAATTATATATATATATTTATTTAAGTGTCTGTGATGATTTCTACCACAGCTTACTGAGTCCTCTTTATTAGAAGGTCTCATTAAATATTGGAGCTGCTGCAAGAGCATATTGAACACACTACCGCACTACACTATTTAAGTTTGCCAGGGCTGGGATCAACACCATGGTCATTGAGGAAGTAAAATCTACACTCGTCAACCAAAGGTAGGGTGAACAAGAGGCCCTCCTATACCTGGAGTCTTCCAAGGCTACAGTAAAGCAGCAATAGTGATATGCTACACTCGAATGACAGCCATTCATCCATTACAGATATTTGGAACCATTTTATACCTTCCAAGGGACAGGTTATAGTGCCTTCACTACTGCATCACCTCTACAATATTAAGAGAATCTACAGTCAGACAGATCCCTTCCTTTGGATGTCCATGTAAGTCATTTTGCAGGGAAAATCAGTTCCTTCAATAGGACATACATGGACAATATTTCTGCTTGACAGGCTCACAAAGTTCATGCTAGCACTTGTGCCCAATTACCTGCCGGTCTAAAGATGCCTCCGATCACCCAATCAATAAGCGAATTCTCGTTCATTGGGTGAAGGTATCATCAATGTGGCAAATCATCATTTCTGAGCAGCAGATCATCCTTTATAAACAGGGATCTGCTGCCCAGAAACAATGAACCTGCGGACAAGAGATCACAGTAGCCATGACTTGTCCCTATACAGAGGAGATAACTGCAGCAAGTGAATGAACTATTGGTAACATACAGTTCGTTTCTGATAAGTGCCCATACCTCCCAACTTTGTAAAGGGACAAAGAGGGGCACATTGTGCGGCGCGCTAAGCACACTGCGGCAAATTTTTTCAGGGCCACACCCCTAACTCTGCCCAAAACATAACTATACACCTAATTCCACCCAGTCCCCTTACTGCTCCACACAGTAAATATTCCCCAGTTATGTGCCTCCATTAATATGCCTAGCTGTGCCCCCATTAATATGCCCTGTTATGTGCCCCCAGTAATATGCCCAGCTGAGCCCACAGTAATATACCCAGTTATGTGCCCCCAGTAATATTCTGTTATGTACCCCAGTAATATGCTGTTATGTGCCCCCAGTAATATGCCCATCTGAGCCCACAGTAATATACCCTGTTATGTGCCCCCAGTAATATTCTGTTATGTACCCCAGTAATATGCTGTTATGTGCCCCCAGTAATATGCCCAGCTGTGCCCCCAGTAATATGACCAGCTGTGCCCCCCAGTAATATGACCAGCTGTGCAACCCAGTAATGTGCCCACATTGTGCCCCACTGTAATATGCCCACATTGTGCCCCTCACAGAAAGTTTAAAAAAATAAACACCATATACTTACCTTCTTCCTAGCAGCAGAAGCAGCAGGACATCGGCTGGTCTTGTCTGGAGGAGACGGAGTCAAGGCTGACTGTCGTCTGACCCCGCCCCCCACCCAGACCAGAGGTACGGAGAGCCGCAGGGGAAACGGAAGGGAGGATGTAAGAAGCAGCAAGCCGATGCCGGCTGTCTGCTTCTTCATGTAACAAGCAGCTGTCTCTGCGTCCTATGGAAGCAGGGACAGCTGCCATAAACCGGGACATGCCTCCCCTGTACCAGGACCTGGATCCTGGACGGTTGGGAGGTATGAAGTGCCTGCTGAGTTGGCTAGTGTAAGTCGGCCTTTATTCAAACAGCCATGTTTTGCATCACTGACTGCAAAAAAACAGGGTTGGAGCCTACTCAGAGATAAGGTATAATGGAAAGATTTTCACAGGTTCTGTGTTTCGGTCCCCACAGGTTCTGTGTTTGGATAAGAAACACTGAATAGATGAAAGGGACCTAATGGACAACATTGCCCAAACCTCTGATCTTGGTCACTTAACTCTTTAAACATCACAACTTCTACTTATAGTGAAGTAAGCAAAGGGAGAGGTGAATGGGGGTGACCTCTAGTAGCAAGTACAATGTCCCCCCCCCCCCCCCCCGTAATTTTAATGGCCCCCTGTAGTGCCCCTAGGATAGGTTTTGTTATGTGATTGTACCCTTAAAGGAGTTTTCCGGTTACCATAAATCAGGGGCGTAGCTAAAGGCTCATGGGCCCTGGTGCAAGAGTTCAGCTTGGGCCTCCCTTCCCTTAGTGCTCTGTGTGTCTTCTTATGCAGCACAAGGGTCTTTGGGCCCCCTCAGGCTCCTGGGCCCGGTAGCGACTGCTACCTCTGCACCCCCTATAGCTACGTCCCTGCCATAAATATAACTTATGTTTTAGACTAATTCATCATCAATAATTACCTAATATAATATCAATTTCACATATTTACCATTCAGCAGTTATAAAAGTACTTTTCTTCCCCTGCTACCTACTGTGTTTACTCATAAGTTACCATGGCATCGGCCTGTAGTTCTGAGCCTTTGTTAGGTCGAGCATGCTCAGTGTGTTGCTATCAGTTCTCTAGCTAGATGTTAGTGTGCTGGTGATTGGTCAGTAGAGGGGGTGTGGCCGGACTGGAATATCAAGCAGCCAATCAGTAAACATCAACACTCATGAACAAGCACAAACTCACAGCAGGAAAGCTAGGGATTGTGGGAATTGTAGTTTTGTGAGGGAAGATCAGGCACCATGATACTCTCAGTGTGTTGCAGGCTCACACAGGAGCTAGACAAATGGATTGCGAGGTAAAATTAAACTCTGGTTATATGTATAGGTATGGGTTCTGGTTGGGTCACAGCTTGCAGCCTTAATGCAGTTAGAATGCAATACCCCTTTAATCCCTAAAAAACCCTTTTAAAACAGAATCTGTCACCAGTTTCATGCAGGGCAGCACTAAGGGCAGCACAAGGGCAGCACAAACTTGTGACAGTTCCCCTTAGCAAAACTCTAGGTCACTTTTTTAATTGCCCTAGATTTTGTGTAAAAATTCTGTAATGAACAGCACCAGTGCATGCCAAAAAGTCCTGATATTCATGAGGTCCCGGCTCCCCTGCCCACCTGTCACTATCAATCAGAGGCAGGGAGAGGGGAATATCAGGACCTATCGCATGCGCTGGAGCCATTAAGACTTAGGACAGCATAAAACTGGTGACAAATTCCTTTTAACCTGTTAAGGACTGTGCAAATTTTCCTTTTGCGTTTTCACTTTCTAATCTCTGCCTTCTTGGAACTATAACTTTTTTATTTTTCTGCTCATGAGGGCTTGTTTTTTGTGGGACAAGTTGTAGTTTCTAATGGCACTATTTCACATTTGCATAGAATGTAGTGGGAAGCTGGATAAAAAATTCCATACGTAATGGAATTGGGGGAAAAAAAAAACACAAGTCCACAATAGTTTTATGGGTTTTGTTTTCCCTAGGGGGTAAAACTGACCTATTATCTTTATTCTGCCGGTCAGTATGAATACAGCAATACCCCATTTATATAGTTTTTCTTGTGTTTTTTATTGATACCCTTTTGGAGTATGTATTGTTTTTTAATCACTTTTTATTATTTTTTTTTGAGAGGTGAAGCAATGAAAAACGAGGAATCAGCCATTTTGATTTTTTTTTTCAATTACAGCATTCACCATACGGGATAAATACATTTATATTTTATTAGTACAGGGATTTTGGGATGTGATGATGCCTATGACCTTTATTTTTTGTTTATTTTTAATATGGTGAAAATGGGTCATTAGAATTTTTACATTTTATTATATGTTTAAAACTTTTTTTTAACATTTTCTTAAACTTTTTTATAAGTTTCCCTAGGGGACTTGGGATTGTCTGATCGCTTTTCCCATAGACTGCAGTGAATTATCGTTGCAGCTTATGGGAGATTCATATTGTTCCTGTGGACCCTGTGTACGGAAGGGCTCCATAGAAGCCTCACTGTGGCAGGCCTCTGAGCCTTCAGAAGGCTGAGGCTGCCAGAGCAACCAAATGGCTCCTTCAATATCAATGCAGGAGAACAGTTCAGGCCCCAGGAGCTCAGCGCTCCCAGGGTTCCACAGCTCAAATGTCGGGGTCGCAATTGACCACGGCATCATTTGCTTGGGTACTCATTGAATTATATCCTTAATTCTTGATTGGGGGTTGCAAGAGAGCTGCATATAAAATATAGTAAGGTAAGTTCACACATAGCGTTTGAGGTGCAGTTAAAATTGCTTCAAAACTACAACAGAAAAAGGGTAAAGTGGTCACAGGTTTTACAGTTAAAACATTTATTTAAAGGGATTGTCCCACAATAAACCACTATCCCTTTTCTACTGGATAGGGGATAACTGTCTGACCAGCAGGGTCCAAACACTGGGGCCCCACCAATTACAGGAACAGAAGCCACGTGTTACCCAATTTGAATGGAGTTGTGGTCATGCATGTGCACTGTACTCAGTTATCTTCGGCAGAGTTAATTGAGGTGGCAGTGCGCATGCATGACCACTGTTCCATTCAATGGGGATACACCGTGACCTCATTCTTGTGATTGGTGGAGGTGCAAGTGGTCAGTAAAAGACACATCTGCATCAAAACTGCATCTGCAGGAGCCAAACTATCATTGTAGCAGTCATAGTGGCTTTTATGGGGCTTGCTGTATCAAAGGGGCCTGGCACGCAACATCCAGATGCTGGGTAGCATTAGGACATGCCCAAAATGCTCTCTGATGGTGACAACAGCACTGGGGCCAGTAGAGAAGTTCACAGCAGTGTAGATTAGTGCTTCTCATTAATTGCTGAAGCACCAGCCACATAACACTGCTGCAGATAACTACCCCTCATGCCACAGGTCTAAACAGAGGAGAAGGTGAAAATATGAGTGAGGGTGTCAAGACCGCACCACTGCTGGAGCGTGTGTCACAGCTGATGAGGAAGAAGTGGAGGGAGATGTAGAAGCAGGGACACAAGGATTATGCTTTCTTGCCATGACCCAGCCCTAGCAGGTGAGCATACTGCAGGTTAGGAGGGAGCCTGCAACACCGGTTCCCACTCCTTTATATGTCCCTGCCTCTATCTTATCACTGACCCCTTGGTTGCCAGCCTATCTTTCATACATTCCTTATGTGTACCAGCCTACCCATGAAACCACCTGTCTAACAGCTTACCCACTGTATTTGTCTGGCCCTGCTGGGGTGGTATTTTGTACTGCACTTTGGAATTTGGTTGTGTTGCTGGGAGATATTTTGTGCTGCGTTATGGGGTTTGGCACTGCTGTGGTGAAATTTTGTGCTGCACTGCGGTGTTTGACACTGCTGGTGGGTAGAGTATGTTGTGGTATTTAGTTCTGCAGTGCAGTGTGCACTGCATCTGTTTGGCACTGCTGGGGAGGTGGCATTTTTCCATAACACACCGTGTGGAAGCAACATAAGGGCCATACAATCTGTTGCCTCAGAAATTACAAAAATAATTTCTGCAACATTTTTTTTTAAATGTGGTAAATAAAATTTGAAATATTTCTTGCCACTTGAACTAGATAGACTTTCAACAGGTATCAAGTCCACAGCATTAAACAAATACACGTCGCACTTCAAGAGAGAAGAGGAAAGGAGATGATTCTCTGGTTATATTGTTCTATTGCTGCCAATGCAGCCAGCCAAAGTCCTCCGCCCTTAGACCTTAAAGGGACTGACAAGTTTTGGAGACTTTTGTAATAGATTCCTGCACCATGTTGTACCTGTTGAAAAACACATAGTCACCTGCTCACCGCTACTCAGTTTCTGGCTCCCTTCAGTAGTCTTCCAGTCCCCTTCTTGTAAACTTAGGCCTCATGCACACGAACATGTGCCAGCCATTCCGTTCATCTATGCAGCTTAGACCTGAGTGCCTGGTGCTGGGCTGAGGCAGAAAATGGAGGGGGGCTGCTTTACACGCTGATATCTCCTGAATGGTACCAGCTAGAAACATGCAACTTGGCTTGTTTGAAAGAGGACAGTCCAGGCTTTAATTCAAGACCATGAGAGCAACAGAGGAAAAATCACTGTTAGAAAACGAGTCGGGAATAAATGTGAGTAAAGTCTGCTGATACTTTCATTTTCAGCTTAATTCACAGCATCCTGATTTCTATGAGTGATATTTCCTCTTCTAGTTAACAGATTTATGTCATTTTGGTATTGCCTTAAATGACATTAAAGCTTTAAGACAATACAAAGCCCATATTTCTAGTTGGTACCAAACCAGAGATGTGAGCAGCTAAAACAGCCCCCCTCCCTCTCAGTGTGGAAGATAATGAGGGATAAATGACTATTAAGAGGTTAATACAGATGCTTACTGATTTCATGTAATGCAGGGCTTGTCTCTGGTTATCTGTATGTGAGGATACACACTGCTCTGGGATAGTGGGGAAGTTATTTGTATTCTGATTGGTCCTGCTAGTTCATGTGAGGAGAGCAAAGGCTTATGGGAAGTGAGGGAAATACAGGATGGCCTCAAGGACAGGGCAAACATCGCCACAGGAAGTGCAGCAGTGGCCATTTTAGGAAGATGTTGAAATAGAGGCACAGAGAAATAGGGTTGCTAAAGGCTAATTACAGACATCACAAAGGTAAAATGAACTGAAAAATACAGCTTCATAAATAGCTGCCCTTCAGCATCACATATGTTAGGAATGTCATTTTTGGTAGTGAAACAGCAATTACGTTTTAATGACGTATCCTGAAGAGAAGTCATCAATATCAGCCTTGAAAACCGCTTCAACTTGGCGGAATGTACATATTTATTTCAATTGACAGAGGGGAAAAAGGCACTGTCAGACACCTCTAGTAGCTGCTTATCTCCCATGAGAACAAAGTATCGGACATATTAAAATCCAATGGGAGTCATTTATTAGGATTGGTGTCTTAAATGCCGGTCTTAATAAGCCCCTGTGCTGGCAGTGGATTTGCCCAAGTTATGTAGAGGCGTCAGCCTCTATATAACTTTGGTGTATCCAGTGTCAATCTAAATGTAGGCCAGCTTCCTTGCTGGCTTACATTTAGACCATTTTCTACATCCTCTTCCCCACCCACTTTTTTAGACCTGGCATGAGAAGGGGAAAATTGCAGATTCCAGAGCAAATAACCTTTGTGCCGCAATCTGTGTCAGAAATACGAATAATATCGGCATATTTCTGGTTGTAAATGACCCACAATGTGCCTGACCAGGGAACCATCTTACACATTAGATTGTCAGAAGATCCCAACGAAATCCCTGGGTTTTGCCAAGTTTTGCCTACTGCACATGGGCACTTGGTGGTATCATATTGGTAAAAAAGACATTATGGATTGATAAGTAAGGTGCAGGTTTGTTACATATCATCATAAACCATGTCACTGACTAATTTATAGTCCTTGATATACGTCTTTGTGTGGCAGATTTTCCATTTTATTCAACATTCAGGCTGGTGAACAATAGAGCCCTATTGAACACATACCGATAATACGGCTTACAGTGCGATACAGAGTGATTTCTATTTTGTGCAGATCGCCATGTCTTGGCACATTCAGCACCTCTAGCACAGACAGGCGAGACAGGGGCACTATGGTTCCCATCAGAGGTTATAAACACAGTTTGTGACAGAGATTGAATAAGAACTGGAGAAGGATGTAAGAATTTGGCACAGGATGGGGTGCAGAATCTGCCTCAGAAAAGTCGTTTTCTCTGCTAACAAGCAACAGATGGTGTGAAGGATGAGATGGAGCGGGGGAAGAGGAACAAGCAGGAAAACAAGGCCAGATTTAAAGGGGTCTGTAGAAACGTGGGGAGTAGGGAGAGCCAAACAAGAAGGCTGATAATACAAAGAGTTAACAGAAAGGGAGAAAACAGAACAGTAATCCAAGACAAAGGCAATATCAAAAATGAAGAAAAAAAAACCCGTAAATGATGGAAGAACAGATCTGAGTCATTAGAAGTGATAATATGGTATAATTAGAGGAGCGCATGCTATACATCTCCGGCATTAACATCGCAATCTGGTCACACTGAAATCGAGGACTCTTCGCACCATGTGCTTAAAGAAGAAGTTGCAAGACTGCATTTGGGCTCTGTTACTTATTCCCGATAGAAGTGATTCCTTTAAGGCCCCATGCACACTCCTGTGTCTGTTCTGCAGTCCATGTGCTGTCTACATTATATTTGCAGACCCATTGTTTCCAATGGGTCCGTGGTCCGCACTTTGCAGAAATAGTCTATCTTTTTGCAGAACAGACTTATGGATACAGAAAGCTGCATCTGCAAAAGGATTGAACATGTCCTATACTTGTCTGCAAAATGCGGACCACAGACCTATTGAGGTCAATGGGACTGCAAAAAATGTGGATGCAACATAGACCACATCCATATTTTGTAGTTCGGCAATTTTCAGATACGGTTGTGGGGACCTAAATCAGTAAATACTTACCTGACCTGTCAGACAAGTAAGAAGTCTTTGTGATTCGTATGTACAGTAATATGTAAGATGTTTCCTCACACTGCATTACTAATCTAGTTCTTCAAACGATTGTAGATCTTCCAGCATTTCTGCTCAAACCTTCAAAGACATAAAGGACAACCCAGCATTTGCTTGTTGGTCAACCAAAGAAATAATGTCAAAATATCACAGAGGATGCTAGAGGTGCCATTACTGGTGGTGGTTGAAAGAAGATTCTTTGTCAGTACGGGAGATAAAGTTGTCTGGCAGCGACTTATTCCCCTCTCTCCATGGCCAAGTGTGCAGATGTATGGAGGGTTAGGAGGAATAGCTGTCCGCCAAATGCTCATGTAGCTGACACACCGTGTCTGACCCCCTAGAGACCTGTCTCTGCTGAGGCCAGTGAATGGCTGTGGCAGTACACGTGACAATGGACGAGACATCACACTTCTGGTCCACAGGAGACTGGAAGCAGAGGGGAGATGGTAAACAGGAGAGTGGCTTTCTTTTTTGTTAAACAAATTCTGGGCTTTTGTTGATTGTACCTTTGGGGGTAAGCCACTCTTTTTTAGGGGGCCTTCACATGCGGCAGATTTTGCTGAAAAAAAATTTCTTTTTTTTTAAATCAGATAATTTTTATTAAAAGTCTTGGACTCTTTCTTTTCATATACATATTGAAGCAGTACTACAGAAGGTAGTTATACAGAGTCAACGTGGAAAAAAAACACGCATTCACATAACAAAAAAGTAAACAAAATATCCCGTCCCCCCCAACTAGCGAAGAGACGGCCACACATCCACATCGTCATTTGACCAGTATGTAATTCGGCTTTAGCCATCGTACCATAGCCTTCAGTTTTATTATGAGTACATAAAGTGGTAGAAGACCCAACCCTAGCAGAGAGCCAGTTGTCCCAGATTGCCGTGAATTTAGCCTCACACTTTCTCTTTACATATACCCCTTTTTCTAGACTTAAGATCTCTCTTATCCTATTATGGAATTCCGGTAGTGAAGGGGGCTATGGTCGTATCCAGTACCTAGCTATCAGTTTCCGAGCTTGGAATAATATCCTTTGTACCCCAAGGCATATCTCTTGTCTCCCAGTAGATAGAACACCAAGAATACACGCCCTTGGTGTATGGTATGCATTTCTAATACTGCCCATCACCCCCCTCTAGAAATTGGGAGAGCTCCCTGCACTCCCAAAACATATGCAGTAAGGACGCAGGACTATGCCCGCATCTGGGGCAAGAGGTGTCCGACCTAACCCCAATCTTAAACAGAAAGGATCATTCATCTAAATGGGGTTGTTTTGGCAGCGAGGACATGGATTTCTGCAAGTTCCACTCAGATGAATGGAACGGATTTTCATTTGCATGAAATCTGCTGCGTGTGACGACCCCCTAAATCTCTGTTCACAAAATGCAGGAGCACCACATTGCGAAGACTCAGGCATATAGCTGCATAGTGGCATATGTCTCAATGTAAGAAATCATATACAGTGTGGTACACATTTTCCGTGGTGGCTTACAGTCTGCTACACTTGGCTATACACTTAAAAAAAAAAAGTAGGCCAACGTATGCCAGCCCTACAGAAGCCAATGGGACACTTATATGGTGAATGGGCACCTGTAGCTATGTTCAGCCGAGATTTCCTGAAGCATGCACCAAACACATTTACATTAGATGTGAACGGAGCCTAAAGGCTGATTCACATCTGCAACTGATCCGGCAGAGGAAGACACTGTCAGAGTTCACCAGATCAGATCTTTTTTTTACAGAGACCATTTAATAAACCTTAGCTTATGCCCGTACTATTTGACCATATGAATTCTCCACTAATGTGTTGGTTTTAGGCCACTGAATGGCAGGACTGTGTTGCCAATACAAATTGCTATTCTTTCTGCAGCCGTTCATTTTGAGAAGCAAAGCTGAAAAGTACTGTAAATTGTGCTGCCATCTAGTGGCCAGTTCGAACACTGCAATCATTTCAAAATCATGTTTTGCATGAATGTTCATGAGAAAAGGGGTGAATAAGGTTTGAAGGCAAATTTTTTCCCTTTACGTACTAATACAATTCTGTCTGTATCTCACATTTTATGAAAAATATTCATAACTAACTGACTTTGCCCAATATCTGTGTGTAACCACCCTAGGACGTCACCATGGAGCACTGGAAGACTACTAAAAATGAAATCAAACAAAAGATAGTGATATGTTTTTAATGAAAAAATAAAAATCATGTCCAAAAGTAATACAATAAAAAATACATACAGACATATAAGGTGACATTTCTCGAAAGAACGAATACATGACGGAAAAAAACATCAGCAATAAAGAGTTATTGAACAGTAACATGTTTTTTTTAAGGGACACAAAACAATTTAAAGAAGTTGTCTCATCTGAGAAATGGTGGGACCCATACCTATCTCCAGAACGGCCCCTGAAATTGAAGGAGACCGCACCGCACAAGTGTGGCCATTAAGTGCGAGAATATCCAAGCACCAGTTCAGCTAATTCTGGCAGTCCCCATAGAGGTGAATGGAGAGGTGGATGTGCATGCGCTGTGCACTCTCCATTTACCGCTATGGAGCTTCCAAAAATAGCCACAGGCACTCACTCAGCTATTTTCAGAACTCCTATAGAAATGAATGTAGAGCACCTCTGGGACGCACCTATCTCCATAACGGGTACTTGAAAGGGAATGAAAGTGCATCATGCAAATTGTTCTTCATTCATTTTCATGGAAGTGCCCCCCCCCAAAAAAAAAAAATGAGCATGCTCAGCTATTTTCGGCAGTCCCATACAAATGAATAGAGGGTGGCCACGCATGTGCGGCTGCTCTCCGATCAATTCGGAGGTCCCGTTGTGGAGATAGGTGTGGGTCCTAGAGGTGGGATATGCCACCAATGTCTCAGATGAGACATTCCCTTTAACAGTTCTGCTGTCAAATCAGAAATTAACCCTTGCAGAATCGTTTTAGATTAGTTCCACAAAAAAAAAATTACCTACCTACTGATCCGGAGAATGAAGGGGCGGCAACCAGGACTGTGGACTTTTCACTAATCAAATCAGTAGGGTCCAAGAGGTCAGAACCCCGCCCAATCGTGATTGTGTATCCCAACGATATGTAACAGATGGGAATACCACTTTAAAGCACTTCATATATGGATGCAGATTAGGTCCAGGAACTGACAAATATGGATTAGGGTTAGAGCTCGTATAGGGAGGATGGAAAATTATAGATAGTATAAGGCACCTCCTATTGTAAATTGTAAGATTACTAAAAGCCACCAAGGACGTCTGTAACCATATAAAAGCCTAAGACTGAGTGCACGTATGCAGGTCATGGAGCTTCGAGGAGACTAAACGATCGTACAGTCAGCGTTTGGAAGGAGGCACGCTATGCCTGGCACGGCTGAAAATTGCACATAGAACACCATGAGCTGCTGTCTGCACGTCAGATGCTTTCAGCATCACTAACAATGTTCTTTACTCTGCCGTCTGGATGCAAGCAGTTGACAGATAGGGCTGTCCTAACAATAAATGTTCTTCTCAATATGATTCAGGTGAAGGTCCAAGTCTTGGCACTTGAATAGGACGAAACTACAAAATTTAGCACCACTGCTACTGTAGACCGCGTCCAGGTAGATGGACCACGAGCACTTCGGCCCCTTGAAACATCTGATTGGGGGGGTGCTGAGAGATGGACCTGCACAGATCTGATATTAATGGCCTGTCCTGTGGATAGACCATCAATAATCTGAACACAGAAAACTCCTTGAAGTATAGCTCCCACCAGTTAAAGCCTATAAAGAAGGACATCAATAAGAAGACCATAAAGTGATGTTGAAGTAACCATACAAGACCAGTTACTTTTCAAGTCACAGGCCAGCCAGAAGTGTGTGATAATTGCCTTTCTGTACTACGAGTAAGCAGTACATTCAGCTGCAGGTCCTGCACTGTGGTTCTGTGACAGAGCTTGACTACCTCATCCACCAAGATTGGGACCATTTATGCATGTTCACCCAAGTTTCCGAGCTGGTGAAATCTCCCAGCAAGGCGTCTGGTGGTCTTCCGTAGAGTAAGTGACGACACAGGGATTTGAAAGAGCAAGAATGCTGTCAATATTCCATGTGACGCTCGTTCAAGTGGCAACGGTTCCACGCCAGGATCACTTAGAAGAAAAAGGAGAAGCGGCAACTGCAATAGGATGCTGAGCAGCCAAAATCCAGCCAGTTCAGGAACCTGTGGAAAAACACAGCAAAACATATAGGTGAACAGACCCATTAGCTGGCCTCTTGAATATCACTAATATCTGACATTGATGGCATATCCTAGTGATATGCCATTAAAGTCTGAGATTGGCCAACCCCTTTAAGTTCAAACAGGGAAAGGCTTAAGCCATGAACTAGTCAGGGGTGGTTAAAGGTTCAGTGACACCACAAAGGATGAGTGATCTTTCTGGGAATGTTCTTTTCAAAAAGATCCTGCGTCCATAAATGATCTTTCTATAAAATGAAGATATTTCATACAACTATTGGACGAAAATTTCAAACATGAGCAACTTCTTTTCAGACAATGATGGTCTGTCTTCACTTGGGTAAAATAATTGCTAAATATGTCTGAAATGTTTATACATTTTGAACTAATGTGTAGGGGTACGTTAAAGGGGATGTTCAGATTCTTTACAAGTGAAGGCCTATTCTCAGAATAAGCCATCACTATCTGATCAGTGGGTGTCCGACACCACACAGATCAGTTGTTTAAGTGTAGATCCTGTGCTGGAACCACACAACACTTTGTAGTGGATGCGGCTGGTTACTGCAGGCCTGCTCCCACTGAACTGAACAGGAGCAGTGCTGCAGTAATCAGCTCCGTCCACTACACAGTGGACATTGTTGTGCGGTTCCAGCGCAGGAGCTACACTGAAACAGCTGATTGATGGGGATGTGTGGTGTCAGATCCCTGCCGATCAAATAATGGACTATCCTGAGGATAGACCTTCACTTGTAAAAGGCTGAACAACCCATTTATGGCATGAACCAATCTGTCCTAAAAGGTCAATCAGTTCACATCACATTCTATACATATGTTGGTTCAAGAGATCATCTAAGCCTTTCTTAAATTGATAAGTTCCTTAAAGGGGTTGTCTCACTTCAGTAAGTGGCATTTATCATGTAGATAAAGTTAATACAAGGCACTTACTAATGTATTGTTATTGTCCATGTTGCTTCCTTTGCTGGCTGGATTCATTTTTCCATCACATTATACACTGCTTTTTTCCATGGTTACAGACCACCCTGCAGTCCAGCAGCAGTGGTCGTCCTTGCACACTATAGGAAAAAATGCCCGCCTCTGGTGGCTGGGATCGTTGGAGTGCACATAGGCTAGTATACGGTGGTCGTAACCATGGAGGTGAGCAGTGTATAATGTGATGGAAAAATGAATGAAGCCAGCAAAGGAGACAATATGGGCAATATCAATATATTAGTGTCTTGTATTAACTTTCTCTATGTGATAAATGCCGTTTGCTGAAGTGAGACAACCCCTTTAAGCTTGTTTCACACTAGTGGTAAGTTCTTCTGGCATGCTGTTCAGATAGAAAAACAGCCTGACGGATGACATCGTATCTGGTATAGCCAGATACTACCTGACCTTGCCAGAGCCCATTGACTATAATGAGAATCGGTGGGGATCCAGCCTATTTCCAGCAGAAACAGGCGGGATCCCAGCCAAGTCCCATTATAGTAACTGGGCTCTGGCGGGGTCAGGTAGTATCTGGCTATGCCATAAACAATGTCTTCCGCCAGGCTGTTCCTCTGCTGGAAGAATTTACCACTAGCGTAAAACTGAACTTCCCTGCTCTGCGTTTACTACACCTTTTCTTGCAGGTTTCCACTGTATCCGAGGTACAATCGAATGACTTCAATCACAGACATCAGGATCAGAAGAGTCACAAGGATGAATTTGTAGTGATCTGGAAGGAGACTGTACTGCAAAAATAGAAAAAGTGACAAGCCGGTGTAAATATGCAGATTACAGTTACTAATACTAATAGTGAATGAAAAGATAAGCTACTGCAACAAGAGGAGAAGACAACTCCCTGAGCTGAGAGGGGCACTAATAGGGCAACAAAGGGGGCATTATATACAGTAAGGAGAGCAAGCCGCTCACAGATAGCACAGTATGGACTGGACAGTGGGCATATACTGGTATGAAAATAAAGATTAGGACATAATAAGGCTCTGTTCTGTGCACGCCTCGTCCGCAGGCCACAATGTTAAAAAAAAAAAAAAACACGCTACATACAAAAAAACATCACGAATACACATCTCCCAACCAAACAGTACAATCTTCAGGATGTCAGACACAGCAGCTGCCATGGAGGACCACCTGCACTCTTCAAGGGACTGTCCAGACAGTGGGAAAGGTAAATAAAACACTAAGAGACTACTTGGAAATAGCAAGAAATAAAAGGAACAAAGAGAATGGACAGAAAACAGCTTACTATACAATATGCACACGGCCATAAGCCGCCAGAAAAAATGATCCATGTGCCAGCCGCGGCTCCCCGATCCAAACTGATAGTAGTAATGATACAGTCAATTTGTATCTGACAGCGGGTCTATTGCAGTGTACTCACATGATGATGAGAGCAGTACAATAGCCTGTATCACAAATTACAGTCTGTTCGGGTGCGGGGAGCCGCGGTAGGCTCGAGAGATGCGCCCAGTGGAGTAGCTATAGGGGTCGCAGCGGTCGCAGTTGCGACCGGGCCCCTAAGCTAGGGGGGCCCCGAGGGACGGCGATACAGATGCCTGTACTGCGGGCAGGGGAGGGAGAGGCGTCTCCCCTGCCTGTTCCTCTGATAGGCTGCAGGCCTAGTGCCTCCAGCCTATCAGAGGCCGGCTCAGGCGGCGCAATGACGTCATCGCGCCGCCTGAGCTGTACAGCGCGGGACACACGCCGGAAGAGGCCTGCATCGCATCGCTGCCAGCCTGATGGAGGTAAGTATAAGGGTTTTGTTTTTTTTTATTGCTGAAATTGCGGACCGGAGCTTTATTGGGGGCACTGGGGGCATTTTTACGGACACTAAGGGCATTTTTACGGGCACATGGGGGCACTTTCACTGGCACATGGGGGCATTTTCACTGGCACATGGGGGCATTTTCACTGGCACATGGGGGCACTGGGGGCATTTTTACTGGCACATGGGGCACTGGGGGCATTTTTACTGGCACTGGGGGGCATTTTTACTGGCACTGGGGGGCATTTCTTACTGGCACATAATTTGGGGGGCATTTCTTACTGGAAAATAATTTGGGGGGCATCTATGGGGGTGGGACACTTTACTGGCACATGATTTTGGGGGGGGAATCAATGGGGGGAACTTTTGGTGCATTATTGGGGCGTTTCTTACTGGCACATAATTTGGGGGGCATCTATGGGTGGGGACTACTGGCACATTATTGGGGTGAAATTTTGGGGGCACTTCTGGCACATTATTGGGGGGTAGTAAACTAGTAAACTAAGATTTTTTTCTGTCAAACTGCAGAGATGAGAAATGGCTGAAAAATGGCATCTGGTCTGAAAGGAGAAGATGAGGAAAGAGAAGATCTACATCAGAGGAGACGTCACTGGATGTAAGAGGTATGGGACGCTGTATTATACTGGATGTAAGAGGTATGGGGCGCTGTATTAGGCTACATTCACACGAACGTTGTGTTTTGCAGTCTGCAAATTGCGGATCCGCAAAAAAAGGATGATGTTCCGTATGGCATCCGTTTTTTTTTTTTGCAGATCCACTGTAACAAAGCCTATCCTTTTCCGCAAAACGGACAAAAATAGGAATGGACATACAGATGCGGACAGCACACAGTGCTCATCGAAGTGAATGGGTCCGCATCTGAGCCGCAAAATATGCAGATCGGTCGTGTGAATGTAGCCGGGGGGGGGGGGTGCCCAAGCTGAACTCTTGCACCAGGGCCCATGAGCCTTTAGCTACGCCCCTGGATGCGCCCATCACACGAAGCACATTGACTGAATTGATCTTCTAGTTTTAATGGCACAATTCAACACCTCACTATTGGGCTGTCCACTGGTATAGAGGGAGTGTTGGGGGAAGATCTAACGTGACCTCAACCCTTTGTCCACCTCTGTCGTGCATGCAGGAAGAAATACACCAGAATACACGACTCGGGTATAAAATCCTCTCTCAGTAAGAGTAGGAGCGCAATGACTTGCTTTATTAGGCACACAGTGGTTTTTATATGTACATCAGACGCCCCATCCCCCTGAGGCTCATGCCATTGTTTCATTGGTTAAAATACAAAAATAAGAAAAGAGATAACACTTGGCATCTGTGCAGTGTGCATTATTTTACAAACTTTGGTATGCAAACTATGTAAACATCTAGGTGCCAGCGCCATATTGTAATGGCTTCACATTAATATCATGTCATCCTCAACAGGAGTGCTGGTCATTTTTGCCGAGAGCCACAGCGTTAGTCATATATATAGATATATAGCCCTGTATGAACCATGTATCAGGACAGGAACAGTGTTATTTACTTAAACACTTCTATGTCCCCGCACTGATCCTTTTAAAGGGGCTGTCTCATCTTGAACATTGGGGACATACTGCTAGGCTATGCCCCCAATGTCTGATAGGTGCGGGTCCCGCAAAGTGCAGGAGGGCGGTCACCCTCCATTCATTTCTATGGGACTGCTGAAAATAGCCAGAAGAGCTGCACTGTCGGGGACCAAACGGGAAGGATCAGAGGCTACCACAGCAATAGTTGTAGCAATAAGCACTCAGCTATTTTCGTCAGTCCCATAGAAATGAATGGAGGGCGGCCACGTATGTGCATATCCTAGCGATATGCCCCCAATGTCCAAGATGGGATAACCTCTTTAATAGCCTTTTCATTACTAGAGATCATTCTGGTTGGTGTTTCAATGTTTTAATATATATCTAAGAAATATTTTATCCCCTTGTACATATACAGTGGAAATCCACTCTTTAAAAATGGCACCCGCATCTGACTGCAGCAGGAGCCATAGCCTCCGAGTTTCTGTTTTAACCCCTTCAACCCCGGGCCTGTTTTCACCTTCCTGCCCAGGCCATTTTTTGCAAATCTGACATGTGTCACTTTATGTGGTAATAACTTTGGAACGCTTTTACTTATCCAAGCGATTCTGAGAATGTTTTCTCGTCACATATTGTGCTCCACGACAGTAGTAAATTTGTGGCAAAATATTTCATTTATTAAAAAATTCCAAATCATTTTATAAATGTCATTTTACTTTTTTAGGACTTTAGAGGGCTTAGAAGTTTAGAAGCCATTTTTCAAATTTTCAACAAAATTTCCCAAACCATTTTTTTTAAGCACCAATTCAGATATAAAGTGATTTTGAGGGCTTAAGTAATGGAAACCACCCATAAATGACCCCATTTTAGAAAATACACCCCTCAAATTATAAAAAACTGATGTTACAAAATTTGTTAACCCTTGAGGTGTTCCACAAGAATGAAAGGAAAATGGAGGTGAAATTTAAAAATTTCACTTTTTTTGTAGATTATTCATGTTAATTTTTTTCTTGCAACACAGCAAGGGTTAACAGCAAACTAAACCTCAATATACACCTCAATATACATTGCTCTGATTATGCAGTTTACAAAAATACCCCATATGTGGTGGTAAACGTCTCTATGGGTTTGTGGCAGTGGTCAGAAGGAAAGGAGCGCCATACGAATTTTGGAGGCAGATTTTGCTAGAATGGTTTTTAGGCACCATTTTGTAATTGAGATACCCTGACGTACCCCTACAGTGGAAACCCTCAGAAAGTGACCCCATTTTGGAAACTACACCCTTCAAAGAATATATTAAGGGGGGTACTGACCACTTTGTCCCTAAGTGAAGTGAAACGCTAGTCCCTAAGCGTTTTACGGAATTTGGAAACACTTGGATGTGAAAATGAAAAGTTTCATTTCTTCCAATAAAATGTTGCTTTAGCCCCAAATTTTTCATTTTCACAAGGGGTAACAGGAGAAAAGCACCCCATAATTTGTTCCCCATTTTCTCCTGAATACGGCAACACCCCATATGTGGTGGTAAACTGCTGTGGGGGCACATGGCAGGACTCAGAACAGAAGGAGCGCCATATGGATTTTGCAGCACAGATTTTGATGGATTGGTTTGCGGGAGCCATTGATTTATTTATTTTTTTGAGTTATTGTCTTATGTGGGGCTCATTTTTTGCAGGATGAGATGACGTTTTCATTGGTACCATTTTGGGGTACCAAAATACCCCAAAATGGTACCATGGCTTGGTATTACACTTTTTGTGAGTCAAAGTGAAAAAAATAGCTGTTTTGGCATAGTGTTTTTACAGCATTCACCTGAGGGGGCAAATAATGTGATATTTTTATAGAGCAGGTTGTTACGGACGCAGCGATACCCAATATATCTACCATTTTTATTTTTGTTAAATCTTACACATTAGCTGCATTTTTGAACAGAATTAAATCTTGTTTTTGTGCTGCCATATTCAGAGAGCCATATTTTTTTATTTTTTGGGCGATTGTCTTAGGTAGGGTATCAATTTCTGCGGGATGAGATGAAGTTTTGATTGGTACCATTTTGGGTTAAATACGCCTTTTTGATCGCCTGCTATTACACTTTTTGTGAGGCAAGAGGGAAAAAAATGGCTGTTTTGGCATGGTTTTTAAAAAAAATCTTTTTTTACAGCATTCACCTGGGAGGGCCATCTCATGTAATATTTTAGAGTTTTACACATTAGATGCATTTTTGAACAAAATAAAATATTTTTTGTGTTGCCATTCTCTGAGAGCCATAGTTTTTTTTATTTTTTGGGCGATTGTCTTAGGTATGGTCTCATTTTTTGCGGGACAAGATGACGGTTTAATTGGTACCATTTTGGGGTACATACGCTTTTTTGATCGCCTGCCATTACACTTTTTGTAAGGGAAGGTGACCAAAAAAATGCCTGTTTTGGCACTTTTTTTTTTTTTTTTTACTGCGTTCACCTGGCGGGGTGGATCATGTGATATTTTTATAGAGCCGGTCGATACGGACGTGGCGATACCTAATATGTCTATTTTTCTTTTTATCCCTATTTTTTGCAATTTTTTTGACTTTATTTTGTGAAAAGGACGTTTGTTTGTTTTTTTAACTTGAAACTTTTTTGTAAAACTTTATTTTTTTCACTTGTCCCACAAAAAAAAACCCTTATACGACAATGTGAATAGAGAAATAAAAAAGGTAATGGCTCCTGGAAGCAGAGAGTATGAAACCAAAAATGACTCTGTCCTCTGACCTTTCACCACTCCTGACATGTCTGAGTTAATAGCTTCATGCATTCCCCATGTAATAACAATTCTGGAACATCTAGTCTTATGTCTCTATGTTGTGCCATTCCTTTATTATTTCTACTAAAAGTTATGAATTAATTGCTATTTGTCTTCAGTAAGGGTACAGAGGGGAGTTAACCAGTTGGGGGTGTGTCCCTGCACAGTCTGAAAATGGTAGCACTGATTGGATAGTCAGTCTGTGGTCTGGGGTACACACCCCCAACTGGTTACCACACTCTGTACCCTTACTGAAGGCTAATAGCAATTCAATTATAACTTCTAGTAGAAATAATAAAGGAATGGTACAACATACAGACATAAGAATAGATGTTCCAGAATAGTTATTACATGGGGAATGCATGGAGCTATTAAAACAGACATGTTAGGAGAGGTGACAGGTCCTCTTTAAGGGATTAACCAGTTTCAGACAAGCATATCACTCTAGAGTCCTATAATGTCTGGCTCCGTAGACTTGGGGATGTGCCAAGACAAGTATGTGTGAAACTGGCCTAAAGCCCAAAACTTGGCTGAAATTATGTAACCCTTTGATGTTAGGTGGATGGCATAACTCAGTGGTGGCCCATTACGGTTTTTGAGAGGGAACCCCATGACTTATTCTGCCCCAGAGTTCTCTATGAGGAGAACAGAAGATTGTTCTGCTCATTATGACTGGAGCAGCTCGCGGGAAAACTCTATATGATCTAATATTGTTGCAGAGATGCCAGATGCACAACCAACATGGCCGATAGGTACCATATGCCAGTTAATTTTCTGCTGCGATCTGTGACACTGACAAGAAGCATCTAATAAAACATGCAAAAGAATTCATGAAGAATGTCTACTGAAAAGGCACACGCTGAGAGCGTATTCAAACAATAGGAGATTGATTGACAGTGTATATCATGTTCATCAACACATCCATTTTAATTAGTACCTTTAATTGAAGCGCTAGAACATCACAGATCCACCAGAATGGGAAATAAAATGTGTTAAAGTAGAGCGACATCTGCAGCGGCAAACTGGAGACAATGTCAACCTCTAAAAGAGACAGGAGGAAAATAAATCAGTGATGAGAAATGTAAAGAACATGTCCCACAATAGCCTCATCCGGAATCTAAATCCACAAAGGTAATGGTCCAAGGGGCTACCAGAAGCAAGACCCCTCCTAGAAGCCATGCTGTAGTGTCAGTCACCCCAATACTGATCTACTGGTCCAAGGTTAGGACGCCAAGAACTGGTATACTGCCATTACATTGTGGTCCCAATTGTAGGGTGATGTCTGATGAGGATTACTGATATGTATGGAGACTGGGAATAGGTTCTGAGTGAAGCAGATGAAAAACAACCTATTTTGTGGGACCAGTTGAATTTCTAGGCTCATCTGGAGTAAAATTAAAGAGGTTTTTGATACTGATGGCCTATCCTCAGGACAGGACATCAACACCAGATCAGCGGGGGCCTCACAACTGGCACCCTCGCCGATCAACTGTTTGAAGAACCTGTGGCCTCTTCCTAGGCCAGTGACATCATATTTACTGATCACATGGCCTAGAAGTTGCTCAGTAACATTCAAGTGAATGGGGCTGAGCTGCCATACCAAGCACTGCTATTCAGTAGACAGCACCGCGAGAAGGCAGAGTGCTCACTGGAGTGCCATGGCCTCCTCAAACAGCTGATAAGAGGGGATGCAGGGCATCACACCTACTGATCTGATATTGAGGATAGGTCATCAATGTTATAAACTGCCAGAAAACCCATTTAAGGGATTGTTTTAAACTATGGTGATATAATCTTTAGTGTTAAAAAAAAAGCATGTCCTCCAAGTCCATGACTAAACAGACACTCACTCAACAGACTTAGAGGACCTCTGTTCGGTCCCAGACACACTGAGGAGGCTAGTGATTGGCTGCAGTGGTCACGTGATGTCAGCTGGGTAAACAGAGCCCTGCCAGGAGAACCGGAGTGACGGCATGGCATCTGTCAAGTAAGTAATAATCTATTCTTTATTTCAGGTTTCCTCCTAAAACTGGACAACCCCTTTAAAACTTAACGGAGTGTAGAGTTTAGAAAACCCTCTTCATATACCCCATGAGAGGATTCTGAATTAATGGAGCCCCCCTCCTATGTATGGGATCCATTCTTCTTAACCCAAGAGGAGAACAGCTACAAAGATTGTCTCTCACTCTGGGGGATCAGTCCTGTCCAGGGGTGGATTCGGCATTTCTGGGGCTCCAAGCAGACTTATGTTTGGGTGTCACCGCTGCATTGCTAAACTCCATCAACCAGTTAAGCCCTACTGGGCACTCCTGCTACAGCTCTGCAGCTGGGAAGGGCCCCTTCCCCCACTTAAACAGCTGCATAAGCAGTATGTCTGCACATGGTCTTGTGTTTTTTTCAGCCAACAGCTTCTGTCCAGCAAGGGGCCCTCTGATCTCTTGGCCCCCAAGCATTTGCTTGGTTTCTGTGGTGGTTAAGTCCACCCCTAGTCCAGTCCTACATTACACGAACAACCCATTGATTTGAATGCTGTAATGCAGGGATCAGCAACCTTCGGCTCTCCAGCTATTGTGAAACTACAATTCCCCGCATGCTCCATTCATTTCCATGTGAGTTCTTAGAAGAGCAGAGCAAGTATGCATACTGGGAGGTCGACTATCCCTGCTGTGATGCTTTATTGCAGGGAAATTGAAGATGGTCAAGAAACACTTCTAACAAATAGGGGTTCCCCGAGTGGAGAATCCCTTTAAAGATGCTGCACTAGCATAGACAGTGGTGGCAAACCTTTCGGATAAGGCATTAATGTCAGATCGTCAGGGACCAATCACGGAGATGCCATCAATCACCAGTGACAGCAGCGCTAGAGAAGTGATAAACCCCTTTATCTTCTATCAGAGCTCCACTCTATGGTAGGTATGGTCTGATTAGATACTGGGTGTTGCCACAAGAGGGCATAAAAGTGCTTCCCTTGCTGTCCTGTGAAAAGGCTCTCAGAGGCTACTTTTGGGTAGTGTACCTCTTGGCAAGAGATCATTGACTGCTAGGTATGCCTTTACGATGGACTTGAAGACACTTTGTCCATATGAAAGACTCTGAGAGGGGGGCTTATCATTGGACTAAGAGATGCAGGATGGTCATTTCCCGCCATCCTAGGCCCTTCTCACCTAGCTGTTAGAAGGTGATGGGAGCAGTAGTTATGTGAGGGCACACACAGTGAACAGGCTCCGGATGGCCCAGACAGATCACCGGTATAGAGAATTGTTTGATCCGCTGACAAGCACAAGCAGCTCCCACAGTTTCATGGACCACCATCCAGACACAGGTAGCACCTTCATTACTCTCCATTGTGATTTCTATCCAACAACTTCTTATTGGAGTATTATTTTTTTTGTCAATGAGTGGCCATTATCACGTCATAGCCTGAGCCTTACGAGTTTCTTTTTCTCAATAATCTTTTTTTTTTTTTTCTTCTTCTATAAACTTTAATCTTTTTCCAATTTTTTTTCAGTCCCACTACGGAACCTGACCATCCAATCTGATTGCTTCTAGAATACACAGTGATATTCTCAAATGTATATGTCTGTATTGCAGTTATTGTCAGTCATATACTTGATTAGGCCCCTAGTTGTCACAGCCACCAATCAGCACCCCACAGTGATGCCAACAGGGTGCAAATGTGTAAAATCACCTAGATCAGTGATGGCTAACCTCTGGTACTCCAGCTCTGGTCAACGTGAAACTACGACTCCCGCCAACACCCGCTGCTCACAGCTCAGGCAAAGCTTACGCCATCCCAACACCATACATTTACAGAGCTGTATGTGAAGCACCACCTTCCAGCAACGCAACTGCACAGAAGAGGGAGGGAAGGGGTCAGATTTGAAGCTTTAAAGCAGGGGTGCACAACCTGTGGCTCAATATACCTCAATATCATTCTGTGCGGCCCCCAACCATCTGGTAATAGACATGTATTTTTCGTGTATTTCTTCCTGGAACTGTAACTAGACATTAATGGTATATAATATGTGTTCAATATGCCATAAATACAGTATTTCAGTTTTTAATACGCCTTTAAATTTTATTTTCGGCCCTCGTCATTGGTTCAGTCTGGGAATGTGGCCCCCAACCGTTGTGTATCTATCCTTAGATACCCAAGATATTTGAAGAGGCTGCAATGCTTGAGTGAGCGCCACGACCTCCTCCTAGGCCTGTGATATTGTGTCCATCAGTCACATCGCCTTTATGCAGCTCAGTCCCATTCAAGTGAATGAGACCGAACTGCAATACCAAGCACAACCGCTAAACAATGTACAGCCGCACTTGGTACACTATACGGGATGAGTGCTAAGGTACCTTCAAACAATGCCAGGAGTCCGACTCAAACAGTGCCAGGAGTCCTGGAAAACCCCTTTAAAGGGGCATTCTGGGTCCAGTTGAGGTCCCTTGGCTGACTGGCCACAGCCAATCATTGCTCGATGTACTATTAGACATGACGCAAAGGAAGAAGGTGAACGCAGTGGCCAGCGATTGGCTGCAGTAACATCAAACTAGAAGTTTACAGGGACTCGAGCAAAGGAGCAGAGGCCGAAGAGGGAAGAAGGTAAGCATACTTCTCTTTGCAGGTGCCCCCCCAAACGGGCACAAGGGTTGTCCAAGCTCCAGATATTAATGAAAGGGGTTGCCCAGACTACAGATACTGACGACATCCGGGGCTCCCATTGATGAGCTGTTTCAGGAAGCCATGGCGTCAGAAACTGTACAGTATATGGAGGGGAAGCAGAAAGCTTTGTACACTTGAACATGAGCTGCAGTGCCCTGGCACGACCACTACACAATGGACGGAGCCGTCTACTTGCTGTCCGTACACTTTATAGTTTCTGGGGCCGTAGATGCCTGACAGCTGATCGCTGATAGTGATGACTTTTACTGAGGAAAGGTCATCCATATCTAAGTCCTGCGCCGTTGCCATTCCACCTACAGGCTCAGCTCTCATTGCAGCTGCTGCTTCCTCTCCACTTTGACTGACTTTAGGAAAAGTCAAGGTTAGGCTTGATGACGTATTCAGTCCCTGGTCCTGACGTTCAATGTGCAAGGGTGTGTCAGTTGCAGAGAGAGCAGAGCCTCTAAGTGTAATGGCAACGCCCCCGTTGCTCCTAGAAGCTCATTTGCATATATTAAAACATCATTTTTCTCAGCAATGCAGGCACGTATGAACATGGGACCAGCACAGATGCCTTCAGCTGCCAAGTGCACATGTAACAGGTCAGCCAGTGTCATAGGGACAAATCTGCTGACAGATGCCATGTAATGTTATTCCTTGATGATAATGAGGCAATTGGCATAATCACTTTCTGCATTAATTTCTCATGGTTGTCAAGACCTCTGCTTGCTGCCAGCCAGCAACCTTGCATTCTACATGACATAGGGCATACAGACACCATAGAGGGGGGCACCCCTGAACGGGACCTCCCCCAACACAAGAATAGCTGCATGTAGTAGTAGTCACTACATGTAAGCAGGTGAAGGCAATTTCCTCCTGAAAGTCGAACCGGTACTGATTGCCTGACTGCTACAACAGCTCTCATATTAGGGTGCCCGTACAAGGTGCCATCCGACCGTGAGATCCACAAACTGCCAGGCCCACCTTTACTTACTGTACAATATTTCACATGGCAAGCAGAGGTGCAGTCGAATAATATGTGCCAAGCCGTACATGGATCCCAGTGCTGGGCTGCATTGTGCAGGGATATCCTTAAAGGAGCTGTCTGTGATGTGGCCACAGATACAGCCTGGTTTATGGTCCAGAGCTGCATTCACAAGGCTTTAGAGCTGAAATCACCCAGCACTCCCCGCCTTCTCAAGCTTTACTTGTGATTACCCTATATAGAAATCAATCACAGTGCACCTTTCATTTTATCAGAGTAATGTAAGAAATGAATACTGTCGATGTGTTGCTACAGGCAACTGGACCCTAAAAGCGTGACTAAATATGTAACCTGGCCCTACTGCTTAGGGAAGGGACCACAACCACTGTACATAGCAACTGGAAACACATGTGGACACAGTCTGGATGCAGTCATGCAAAAACCCTCTGCACCCATACATCTATCACATGTCCATATCAGATGCCAGCTGTAGACTCCAGACTCACCGCTGCACTCAGTCACTTCGCTCTTTTTGGGCACCGTTCTCCTCACATCACTGAATATGTTGCGTGTCATAGAATCTAACTGCCGACGAACAGTCCCGGGTAGAGCCATGTTGAATCTACTGGCTTCTCAATGCAGCCAAAGTGTTTCCATAACAACCAGCGTATCCGGTGAAATGAGCATCACTGCGCCTGCGTCATCTGCCTTCCTGCGCCGAGGGGGGGGAGGAGGAGTAGACAGTGCGCATGCGCCACGTGTTTCGGGTTGCGAGGCTCAAGACTTTTCTTTCGCTTTGCGCACAGAAGTATTAAAAGGAGCGGCGTAAAAAAAAAGAAACTCACCGTTGTGTACTGTGTTATGGTTGTCACATTTCTAGGCTCAGATTATGTTCGGTCCCCTCTAAAATCATATGAAAAAGCTCAAAGAGACGAATTAACCCCTTGGTGACCAAGCATTTTTACATTCCAGGAGCTATAACTTTTTTTGAGGGGATGGGGGAAAAAACAGCACTAATGAGTTTTTATATGATAAATTTTGCAGTATTTATTTTTCGGTATGAACAAAATTATAGCTTCCAATGGAGTCAGTGCGGTGATATCAAATAAATATAGGGGGAGATTTATCAAAACCGGTGTAAAGTAGAACTGGCTTAGTTCCCATAGCAACCAGATTTTACCTTTCATTTTCCAAAGGAGCTGAGACACATGAAAGGTAGAATCTGATTGGTGGCTATGGGGAACTAAGCTAGTTTTCTGTTACATCTGTTTTGATAAATCACCCCCATAGTTTGTTTTGGCGTTTTACTGTTTTTACACAGTGAAAGTCTAAAAAAAAAGTAGATGTTTTTGCATTGCTGCATCCCAAGACCCATAACTTTTTTTTTATGCTTGATTTTTGTGGGATGACTTGTAGTTTTTATTGGTATCATTTTGGGGTACATAACACTTTTTATTCCGTTTTTGTGTAGTGTGGGTAGTTACAGATAGATGAGGCAATACCAAATATGTGGTGGGTGTGGTTTTTTTTCAATTTTTATGTGGATTTTATTGCAGATTCTGTTTATGTTAACGACCCCATTGAAGTCTGTGGGGGAAAACACTACATATCAAGTGCATAATCATCCAAACAATTGACGTGCTGCGGATTTAGAACATTTTAAAATCCTCACAGCAGGTCAATTTCCGCAGGAAAAAATACACAAAGGGGGGTCATTTATCAAAACTGTTGTAAAGGAAAACTCTTTTAGTTGCCCATAGCAACCAATCAGATTCCACCTTTCATTTTTCACAGCTGCTTTGAAAAATGAAAGGTGGAATTTGATTGCTTGCTATGGGGAACTAAGCCAGTTTTCCACGCCAGATCCGCGTGGAATCTGTAAAGTGTGCAGTTATCCTGAGAGTACAGTTACATGGTGACAAGAAAGTTACTTTACATTTTATGTAATGTATTACAATGGTGTCGCAATGCAACATGCTGCGACTGTGGCGCGAAAGTGTCAAAAAAATCCATGCAAGTCAGCTTTTTGTTGCAGCTGTCACAGCATGTCGCCATACACTCTTGCGTTGGGTGACTTTTCTACGACTTGCTGTGGCCATGTAGGGGCTGCTGTGCTTGGCTATGTAGTTTAGGGCTCATTCAAATGGCCGTAGTTCTGTGTCTGCATCCGTTCTGCAATTTTGTGGAAAGGGTGCAGACCCATTCACATCAAAGGATGCGGACAGCGCTCTGTATGCTATCCGCATCTGTAGTTCTGTTCGGTGCCTCAAACAGATGGAGCATGTCATATTCTTTTCCACAATCGCAGACAAGAATAGGCATTTCTATCATATTGCTGGCCATGTGCAGACGTAACACACACAGCTGGTATCCGTGTTTTGCGAATCTGCAATTTGTGGGCCGCAAAACACTATGGCTGTCTGAATAAGCCCTTAGTGCTCATGCACACAAATGTATTTTCTTTCTATATCTGTTCCGTTTTTTTTTTTTTTTTTTGCGGACCGTATGAGGAGCCATTCATTTCAATAGGTCTGCAAAAAAACGGAATTTACTCCGTGTGCATTCCGTTTCCGTATGTCCGTTCTGCAAAGAAATAGAACATGTCCTATTATTGTTCGCATTACGGACAAGGATAGTACTGTTCTATTAGGGGCCAGCTGTTCCGTTCTGTAAAATATGGAATGCACATGGACGTCATCTGTATTTTTTGCGGATCCGTTTTTTTTGAGGACCAAAAAATATATACGGTCGTGTGCATGAGCGCTAAGTATAAAGCTGTAGCCTGCTCTCCCTGCATTCATTAGAGGCCATATGGCACCAGGAGAGGTATAGAGTGAGCTCAGCATGCATGTTGGTACCTGCATTCCCTGGATTTAATGGAGGCCATTATAGTAACATAGTAACATAGTTTGTAAGGCCGAAAAAAGACATCTGTCCATCCAGTTCGGCCTGTTTTCCTACAAGTTGATCCAGGGGAAGGCAAAAAAACCCTGTGAGGTAGAAGCCAATTTTCCTCACTTTAGGGGGAAAAATTCCTTCCCGACTCCAGTCAGGCATCAGAATAACTCCCTGGATCAACGACCCATCTCTAATAACTATAACCTGTAATATTATTACCCTCCAGAAATACATCCAGGCCCCTCTTGAACTCTTTTAGTGAACTTACCATCACCACCTCCTCAGGCAGAGAGTTCCATAGTCTGACTGCTCTTACCGTAAAGAATCCTCTTCTATGTTTATGTACAAACCTTCTTTCCTCCAGACGCAGAGGATGTCCCCTCGTCACAGTCACAGTCCTCGGGATAAATAGATCATGGGAGAGATCTCTGTACTGACCTCTGATATATTTATACATAGTTATTAGATCTCCCCTCAGTCGTCTTTTTTCTAAAGTGAATAACCCTAATTTTGATAATCTTTCTGGATACTGTAGTCCACCCATTCCAGTTATTACTTTAGTTGCCCTCCTCTGAACCCTCTCCAGCTCTGCTATGTCTGCCTTGTTCACAGGAGCCCAGAACTGTACACAGTACTCCATGTGTGGTCTGACTAGTGATTTGTAAAGTGGCAGGACTATGTTCTCATCACGGGCATCTATGCCTCTTTTGATGCAACCCATTATCTTATTGGCCTTGGCAGCAGCTGTCTGACACTGGTTTCTGCAGCTTAGTTTGCTGTTCACTAAAATTCCTAGGTCCTTTTCCATGTCAGAGTTACCCAATGCTTTACCATTTAGTATGTACTGGTGACTTGCATTATTCCTCCCCATATGCATAACCTTACATTTGTCAGTGTTAAACCTCATCTGCCACTTCTCTGCCCAAGCCTCCAGTCTATCCAGATCCATCTGTAGCAGTGTACTGTCCTCTTCTGTGTTAATTACTTTACACAGTTTAGTGTCATCTGCAAAAATTGATATTTTACTGTGCAAGCTTTCTACAAGATCATTAATAAATATATTGAAGAGAATAGGACCCAATACAGACCCCTGTGGTACCCCACTAGTGACAGTGACCCAATCTGAGTATGTACCGTTAATAACCACCCTCTGTTTTCTATCACTAAGCCAGTTACTTACCCACATACAGACATTTTCTCCCAGGCCAAGCATTCTCATTTTGTATACTAACCTTTTATGTGGTACCGTGTCAAACGCTTTGGAGAAGTCCAAATATACGACATCCATTGAGTCGCCGTGGTCAAGTCTAGAACTTACCTCCTAATAGAAACTGATTAAATTGGTTTGACATGACCGATCCCTCATGAAGCCATGCTGATATGGAGTTATTTGCTTATTTTCATTGAGGTACTCCAAGATATCATCTCTCAGAAAACCTTCAAACATTTTATCCACAACAGAAGTTAAACTTACCGGCCTATAGTTTCCAGGCTCTGTTTTTGGACCCTTTTTGAATATTGGCACCACATTTGCTATGCGCCAATCCTGTGGAACACTCCCCGTCAGTATGGAGTCCTTAAATATCAGAAATAAGGGTCTGTCGATTACATTACTTAATTCTCTTAGGATACGGGGGTGTATGCCATCCGGTCCTGGTGATTTGTCTATTATGGTACAAAAAATGATAAAAAGCAGAGTGGACCCAGCATGCATGTGGAACCTGCACTCCCTGAATTTTGTGGTGACCATTGTGGCACATAACAGGTAGCATTTAGTCCCCATTCACACGACCGTATATTTGCGGGCCCGCATTACTGCGGACCCGCAAATATACAGGGGCCGCCCAGCGTGTGTTCTGCAGCGCTCGGAACACACGCCGTGCGGCCCCATTGAAAATGCCTATACTTGTCCGTGCGTACGGACAAGTATAGGACATGCTTCAAATGAGCCCCATTCACCTCTATGAACCATAGAGGTAAATGGGGCCGCATCTATTCCCGCAATTTTGCGGATAGATATGGCCCCATTCATACGGTCGTGTGAATAGGGCCTTAGTGTTAGATTCCCGTCTTACAGAGATCGCCTTGACGTCTGGCAGACGGGCCCAAATAATTTTGTACAAATTGTATTTGCCAAGTATCTCAAATTTATAAAATAAGTGTAGCATTAGCACCAGAATATTTTCTGTTACTTTTACTATTGCTTACATTTACTATATTGTTTACATTTACTATGACATAATTGTACTTTATTTGGTTTGCAGAGTGCTGCTGCATTGTTTTTTTTCTTCCTATCCTATGGTTAGGCCATCAACATCTGTTCTGGAAGAGCCCTCTCTATGATCTAATAATTAAATTACCAAAAATACGGACAAGGCCCCAGCGAGAATTGAACTCGCGACCCCTGGTTTACAAGACCAGTGCTCTAACCACTGAGCTATGGAGCCTCCCTTATATTCTCTGTGGTGAGTAATGAGCTGAGAACTGCTGTCCGTGCCCAGAAGGCCATTCACAACCACACCCAATTTACAAAAAGTAGTTCTGTGTCCAGAGTAAACAGTGTCAGGAGCAGGATGTGTAACAGGTTGTGGGAAAAGTTCACAAAAAGAGACCTGTAAAGATCTTAAGAAACAGGATAAGGTCATCAGTATCTGATCAGTGGGGGTCCGATGCCCGGGACCCCTGCTGATCAGCTGTTTGAGAAGGCACTGGCTCCTGTGAGCACCGTGGCCTTCTCACAGCTCACATTGTACAGCGGCTGTGCATTCACTTCTATGGGGCTGAGCGGCTCTTAGGCAACATGACTGGTGAATGTGTCCTCACTGGCCTAGGAAAAGCTGACTGAAGGCTGCGGCGCTACTGCGAGCACTATTGCCTTCTCAAACAGCTGATTGGTGGGGGTCTCAGCTAGGGCTGCAACGATTACTCGATTAAATCGAGTAACTCGATACAAAAAATCCTCAGTGCTATTTTTTTGCATTGAGGATTTGTTTGTGTCATGCGACCACGGAGCGTGAGTGAAGCGCTTGCTATTACTCATGCTCCATGGTCCCCGACACATCGTGATGACATAGTGCACGTAAGCGCCTGGAGAAGAAGAGGCTAAAGAGCTGAGGAGTGTCGGCGGCGCCCCTACAGGAGAGGTAAGTATTTCACCGCCGCTGGGGATTGATGGCTAGGAGAGGAGGGCACGGAGGACTGATGGCATGAGGGGTGATGGCACAGAGAACTGATGACATGGGGACTGATGGCACAGAGGACTAATGGCATGGGGGCTGATGGCATGGGTTGATGGCACAGAGTACTGATGGCATGGGGGGCTGATGGAACAGAGTACTGATGGCATGGGGGTGATGGCACAGAGAACTGATCACATGGGGGGATGATGGCACAGAGAACTGATCACATGGGGGGATGATGGCACAGAGGACTGATGGCATGGGGGTGATGGCACAGAGAACTGATCACATGGGGGGATGATGGCACAGAGAACTGATGGCATGGGGGGATGGCACAGAGAACTGATGGCATTGGGGGATGATGGCATGGGAGTTGATGGCACTGGGGAGTGATTGCACAGAGAACTAATCACATGGGGGATGATGGCATGGGGTGGTGGCACAGAGGACTGATGGGATGAGGGTGATGGCACAGAGAACTGATCACATGGGGGGATGATGGCACAGAGGACTGATGGCATGGGGGTGAGGGCACAGAGGACTGATGGCATGGGGGTGATGGCACAGAGAACTGATCACATGGGGGGATGATGGCACAGAGGACTGATGGCATGGGGGTGATGGCACAGAGAACTGATCACATGGGGGGATGATGGCACAGAGGACTGATGGCATGGGGGTGAGGGCACAGAGGACTGATGGCATGGGGGTGATGGCACAGAGAACTGATCACATGGGGGGATGATGGCACAGAGGACTGATGGCATGGGGGTGAGGGCACAGAGGACTGATGGCATGGGGGTGATGGCACAGAGAACTGATCACATGGGGGGATGATGGCACAGAGAACTGATGGCATGGGGGGTGATGGCACAGAGAACTGATGGCATTGGGGGGTGATGGCACAGAGAACTGATCACATGGGGGGATGGCACAGAGAACTGATGGCATGGGAGTTGATGGCACTGGGGAGTGATTGCACAGAGGACTGAAGGCATGGGGGTGAAGGCACAGAGGACTGATAACTTGGGGGGAAGGCACAGAGCACTAATGGCATGGGGGTGATGGCACAAAGAACTGATCACATGGGGGATGGCACTAGGATTGATGGCATGGGGGAAGGCACAGAGAACTGATGGCGCGGGGGGGAGGGGTGAAGCCACAGAGGACTGATGGCACAGAGGACTCATGGCATGGGAGGGATTGATGGCGCTGAGGACTGATGGTAGGGGTGGTCTGATGAGTTTTTATAAAGGAAAATGTTCTTTTAATTCGTTTTTTCTTATTAGAGTACTCGATTAATTGGATTAATTAATAGATTACTTAATTACTAAAATAATCGATAGCTGCAGCCCTAGTCTCAGCTGTCAGACCTCACCGATCAGATGCTGAGGACAGGTCATCAGTAGCGATGAGTGAATCGACTTAGGCTGAAACATCCGAAGTCGATTCGCATAAAACTTCGTTCTAATACTGTACAGAGCGGGAGCTCTTTACAGTATTAGAATGTATTGGCTCCGATGAGCCGAAGTTATTACTTTGCGAAGTCTCACGAGACTTTGTTTAATATCTTCAGAAATTAATTTTTACTGTAAAAAACCATTTCCCAAACTCGGGTTCGGTTCCAAGGAACCACTCATCGGAGCCAATACATTCTAATACTGTAAAGAGCTCCAGCTCCGTACAGTATTAGAACAAAGTTTTATGCAAATCGACTTTGAATGTTTCATCCAAAGTCGATTCGCTCATCTCTAGTCATAAGTAATAAAAATCTCCGAAAACCCTTTAAAGGGGTTGAAGGGTCTGTAGAAAAGGTCTCCAGGGTGAACAAGCCTTTAAAGGGGTTGTTCTATTACAACAACGTTAGGATTAGTGTCTGATCGGCTGGGTTCCATCTGCTGAGACCCCCACTGATCAATAGAAGTGGGGCCTCTTCTTCCCCGTTTGAATGGAGTGGTGGTCACACATGCATGCTGCCGCTCCATTCAGGTCTATGGGGCTGCCAGAGATAGCCGAGGGCTTGTAGAATTGAATGAAGCGGCGGGCACACCCTGTAAGGGCTCATTCAGACGACCGTATCCGTTTTTGCTGTCCACAAAACACGGAAACCGGCAGTGTGCGTTCCTCATTTTATGGAACGGCCAACCCTGCGATAGAAATGCCTATTCTCGTCCGCAATAGTTTTTTGCGGAGCCACTGTGTGCTGTCTGCATCTTTTGCTGCCCTGTTGAAATGAATGGGTTTGCACCTGTTCCGCAAAATTACAGAATGGATGCGGAGACAAATATACAACTGTGTGAATGGGCCCTAAGCATGTAAACTTTGTAAAAAAAAAAAAGTGGTAAATAAAAAACTCAACACATTGGGCCAGATTTACTCTTGAAAACGCACCAGAACCAAGACATAGGGGGTCATTTATCAAATACATGGCGTGATGCACACCTCATTATAGATTAGGTACGTCCTCCGCCAGTCCGTGCACATAGACTGAAAATGTACTCCAGCCCCTGACTGGAGCAGATTTCAGTTGTCATTTACGCCAAATGTAACGTAAATGTTAGTGGGGGTCATTTACAAACACTGGTGTTTTAAAACTCCTTTTTGCACCATTTTTAACTCCTGTGTGACAATATTTTGTTGCACAGGTGTTTTACGCCACAGTCGACATTAGGACGTGGTGGGCAGTAAGGAAGCAGTTAATTACCAAGCACTGAGCATCAGATGCATACACACAGCTCTACTCTATATGTCACCTCACAAAGGTTCACTTAGCGCGCACACACAGCACCATGTCCATTAGACAGGACAAAGCTGAGTGCAATGTGTACGGTGCTTGGCTATGGGTGAGGTGTGGTGCAGAGCTGTGTAGGTCAGGCAGCAGTAACGTGTTTCCCATGGCTCATGAACTGCACACATCTCTACAAGCTGGACAGGACTGCATGGAAACCACTTCCAGATGAATGGGTCAGTCACATACATTTCTGCAACAGTATCTGCCATGTGTGAACAAACTCTACACAAAACCAACAGCGAATGTGACATTTACAGTCTGGAGCCCGACTCCTCCTACACAGATGACTGGTCACATGACCATGACATCATCAAAGGTCCTTTAACCCCTGGCATCCAGCTTTTACACAGATAGCAGTATAAGGTCCTGATTGGGGTATGTATGGCTCCTGCTGTGTATCACTGTATACATGTATTTATTCTATAGCTGCATGCCTGTATAGGATTTCTCTGCTGCCCCCTTACATACAGGACTTTCCCCTATATGCCTCTGCCACCCCCTAATATAGAGGGCATTCCTGCTGTCCGCAGTATACCATACATCCCCACAGCTCCCCCTATGTACAAGAGCCTTCTGCTGCCCACATTGTCTCCCCCTGTATATAGGTCTCCTCTCCCCTTATACATAAGATGTCTCCGCTGCCCCTTGTATACAGGACGTATCCACTGTCTCCTTCTTACTTGCCTCCACTGTCTCTCCCTCATAGACAGGAAACCTATGCTGCCCCCTTATATACAGGATGCTTCCTCTGTCCTCTTCTTATACAGGATACCTCTACAGAAGCCTTCTCTGTCCTCCATATATACAGCTCTATAAAAGAAGGATACAAAATGTAAAACTTTACATAAAAAAGGACACAGTAGATACACTCACCACATAGATTGTGCAAATGCCCCTAGGAGACATGCTCCTATAATCAAGAACTTTCACTCCTTCCCATTCTGAAACTGCTGGTTCCTTGGATAAAGCAGGTATGCGGCGTTCACCGGTTGCTAACCACATGTAGATAAAGATTAAAGGGGTTTTCTGACACTTTAACTGATAACTAGAGATGAGCGAACGTGCTCGTAACGAGCACTGTAGCGCTTGGCTCCCCTGCGCTCGCATGGGCGCGGGCATCCGCTTCCGTCCTCCTCACCTGACAGATTTGGATGCCTGCGCCCATGCAAGCGCAGGGGAGCCGAGCGCTACAGTGCTCGTTACGAGCACGTTCGCTCATCTCTACTCATAACCTATACTCTGGATAGATCATCCGCGTGCTTTCCGGATCTGTATGTCAATAATTCCACAAAGAGAAAATATTTGCAAAATGTGGACCACTAACCAATTGAAGTCAATGGGTCTGCAGAAAAAAAAATGCGGATGGCACACAGACTGCATTTGTATTTGGTGGATTTGCGGACCATAAAACGGGCATGGTTGAGTGCATGAGGCCTTAAAGGGGTATTCCCATCTCATAAATGTACTTTGTATAGTTAGATATAGCCATACCAATATTATTACTAATAGAATGTATTTATATAAAATGTACCGTTTAGAAGATTTGCCTATTTGTATATCTATTGTCCCACACACATCAGTCAGGCCGTTGCCCCTAGTTACAGCCACCGCGGCTGTGTAGTAGTGGTGGTCAGCTTGCTCTTGTTCTTGTGAGGTAACTGCTGTATTGTGAACGCACATTACATGAGCATGTGGAGACACATCTTAGGGTTGTAGCGTTTTTGTCTGCGCTTCCAAAACGCAGAGAAACAGATCCTGTTCCAAGATCAATTCATCTCTATGGAGCAGGATCCGTTTATAAAGTCTGAAAGTACCCTAAGATGTGTCTCTGCATGCTCATGCAATGTGCGTTCACAATACAGCAGTTACCTCAGAGCGGGTTTGAACAAGAGCAAGCCGGCCACCACTACTACATGGCTGCGGTGACTGTAACTAGGGGCAACGGCCTGACTGACGTGTGTGGGACAATAGATATACAAATAGGGAAATCTTCTAAACGGTACATTTTATATAAATACATTCTATTAGTAATAATATTGGTATGGCTATATCTAACTATACAAACTATATTTGTGAGATGGGAATACCCCTTTAAGGTTATTACTTACTAGACCATCAGTCTGCGGTTCTATGTATTCTGGATAACCCCTGTCCCATCATGACATAATTGATGCATCATTGATTCACATTCGGGCTTCCACTGTAACATTTCTCAGAGGTGACCGCGGTATGTAAGGTATCTGACAAATGGAAGGGATTTCCTCTGTCAGAGCATTGGCACCCTGTGTTGGGCTTACAAGGCAGCTGGGGATCTAAGAAGGGCTCCCAGGTCTACCATGAGCTTCTACCTGTCAGTGTAACACTGAAGACCTTGGAATTCTATGTATTTGTACTTGGGGAGTTCAGAAAAAAAGTGAAATGATATTTAATATAGTTTAATAAAAAATAATTTCTCCACCCAAAAAAATTACGAAACTCAGATTAATTGTTTTTGTTACTATTATGTCTAAAGCAATGTGTATTGCAAATTGGCCATAGGCTTTCATGCATGATGAGAACTTCAGGAATCTTGTTCCCTTTCAGGTTACTATAGTGAAAGATATTGGTCCTTTTCCTGGCTGACCCACCTAGGATGGACCAAGAAAGAAGTGAGATGAAAATATTAAACCTCGCCCTGGAGATCATCTGTCTTCTCACTGGAGAGGTAATGAATTTACATTGCACCCGTCATCACTACTGACAATACAAGGGGCATGACTGGAGAGGTGAGGCCATCAGAGACTTATGTCATGGAGGGTTATCCCATGATTAATGTAAAAAATGAGAAGCAGACATCATATAGTACGTGATAATGTATTTCTAACAACTATACAACCAGTCATGTACCTCACATGGGTCCAGCTGCCATCTTGGAAGTGTGTTCTTTCTGTTGCAGGTCTCTTCCTGTCACAGCCTTGGGGGGGGGGGGGTTTCTTTCTTCCACTGCTCTTTTCCTGTCACAGCTAAGGGGTGTGTCCTTTCTGCCACAGTTCTCTTCCTATCACCGCTTTGGGGTGGGGAGTCCTTTTTGCTGCAGCTCTCTCTTTGTAACTGTCACAGCTTCTAACAGGAAATAGGGCTGGTGGCAGTTGGAGGATAGAACTGAGCATGTGTGACCACCTCAGTGAGGTAGACAAAGAAATAAGGTAAAGAACAAGCAGCAGGTGGCACTATACAGATACATGATATTGTATAACTCAGCGGCTATGCTAAATGTCTAACTACATGCAATAACAAAAGTATTTAAATAAAGGTGCTAGCTTGAAAAATGTAGAATATGTCTCCTAGAACAACCCCTTTAAGTCACATTACATCCCTCTTCAATACTGATAAACATAGACATGACTAGAGGTGATGGATCCTGGGAATGTACATAGTGATGCTTATCAGGTTCCTCCACACGTTCCCCCACAGGATTGCACAGTAGTGAAGAGAACATCTGATGAGTGCGTGAGCTCTGGGAGCCATACCTGTGTGTCAGAAGGACGGAGTAGGAACCAGAGCCTGAGTATGGGGCCTCCACCTCACTCACCGACACCTGAGAGAAATAATGAGCAGAAGATCCTAGACCTCACCAACAAGATCATTGAACTGCTGACTGGAGAGGTGAGCGCTGCTAGGATATTATACAGTAATATAAGGGATGATGGATCTGGATGATGACTGTATCATTGTGTGTGTCAGGTTCCTGTAAGGTGTCAGGATGTCACTGTCCATTTCTCCATGGAGGAGTGGGAGTATTTAGAAGAACACAAGGATCTGTACAAGGCTGTCATGACGGAGGACCACCATCCCCTGTCAGTGCCAGGTAAGAAGAAACTTCAATGTAATGTGGTCCCACTCAGGACAACGTTGCTCACTAATTGGTGATGTTTTGCTGGTTATCATTAATGCGCCTTTCATTCCATGGCGCTGTACAAATCATGAGGGGTGTACATACATAATATAAAACTCACTATTCTCATCAAATCAAGGGTAAATAGTGTCAGTTAAAGACCCGCTTTATAAGTATCCTTGGCTGTGACAGTCACATACAGTATAAACAACGTGTCTCCTACAGATGGATCCAGTTGGAGAAATCAGCCAAAGAGATGTCCCAGTTCTCTGCAATTCTCTGAAGAAAATCACAATGTCCCCCTGGATGACCAGGTAGATGGAGCTGACGTCTTGGAGCAGACCCCATGTTCGGATGCAAGTCATTGAATCTAGCATTTTCTTTGTTCAAGGGTTGCTATGCATATTCCTAAAGCTTTCCATAAATGCCTGATAGGTTTGGGTCTCACCTATGGTACCTTTATCTGTAGGTAAGAGATAAAAATATAGAATTTGTAGGAAAAGGGGTTCTGCTAATGCTGTCCACTTAAACCATTTCAGCCCCGGAGGTTTTTTTAATTTTTGTTTTTCACTCCCTGCCATTCCGGGGCCATAACTTTTTTTATTTTTCCGTTCACGTAGCCGTATGAGGGTTTGTTTTTTGTGGGACACATTACACTTTCTAATTCTACCATTTAATATTGTATACAATGCATTGGGAAGCTGGAAAAAATCCAAATGAGGTGAAATTGAGAAAAAAGGCAATTCCGCAGTTTTATAGGTTTTGTATTTACGGCATTCCTTGTATGGTAAAACTGACGTGTTACTTTCATTCTCCGGGTCAGTACGAATGTAACAATACCACATATGTATAGTTTTTCTTGTGTATAAAGGAAATTTTATTTGCCAGTTAAAATCAGATAGCAGCAAATCTCCTTTTTTTTTCTAATCTGTACGTCACTAGTCAGGAAGGGGTTAAAGAGAACCCATCATCACAAAATGCAATCTGCAGGCAGCATGTAATAGAGCAGATTGATATGTAGTTTTATTGGAAAAAAATTCAGAAAACTTTTGTTGTCATACTTCTGTAAAGCATTATAGGTTAAAACTTATGGCATGCCAAGATTTGTCCTTTGGGAAGGTCTCGCCCAGCTTTTTTACATTTTTTAAATTTCAAACCCAGCCTGCAGTACCTGTTAAAAAAACATACCTCCTCCCAATTCTCCATTCTGTCTCTGCGGTTCCATTTGTTGGTCTCTCATCCTGTCTATAAATTTCCAGATTGACGGGGTCATGTGTCGCTGCAGTCAGTGACTGGCCTCAGCTGTGACGTGTCCCCAAGCAACACTAATGGGTCACATGCCAGTTGGGGACAAGTCATTGCTGTGGCCAGTGATTGACTGCAGTGCTGCATGTGACCACATCATCCAAAAAAAGGCTAGTAAAGGGAGCCAGGAAGCCATAATGGACTGTCAAGGAGCAAGTGAGTATGTTTTTTCCCACAAGTACAGCAGGATTGAAATTTTAAAAAGTAAAGAAAATCTGGACAACCTCTTTAAAGTGGCTTTCCATCTTTCCGACCATTTTTGACTAACCAAGCAGCATTAGTACCCAATGAAAAAGTCATACTCGCCTGCATCCTGCCTATTTGTACCGTGATCTTCCAGTCCCTTGCCTATAAAGTTCCAGATGGGTCATGTGTGCCTCATCAGCAGTGATGTGTCCCCCAGCAGGCCAGATTTTGGCTGCAGCAGTGCACATGACCCAATCTGGAGGTTTACAGACCAGGGACCAGATGATCAGAGTGAAGCCAGGGCACCGGAACAGAACAGTGCGGAACATTGAGTATAATCTTTTTCATTATGTACACCATATTCCTGTGACTACTTAAAAATGCCTGTAAGGCTGGAAAAGACAGAACAATCAGTTCCTGAATCTGTCTCCAAAATCAACATGTTTTCAATGCTGATTTTAGATGTGGATTTCAAAATAAATGGACTAGAGGGTTGCCTAGCCCACAGGGCCAATAAAACCAGCCATCCTTCTGCTGTGCATCACTTTCTAAGCTCCATATCACACCAAATGGTTATCTGGAGAGAGGAAAGGCATGTTTGCTGCAAGATTTCCTTCAGGGTCTGTCTAATTCCAGAGCACACTAGGGGGGGTGTTGAAGGAGGGGTCTTTTTAAGTTGCCACCTCCTGCCACTACCTGGAGGGAGGGAGATAATCGCAAGGTCTGGTGCTGTCATGGACTTTGTGTGATATTACATACCTTTTTTGTTTTTCTAAACTGAACTATTATAGTTTATTAACTGGTTCATATGTTGAATTAGGATGAAAGTCTGATAGACATTAAAGTTGAAGTTGTTGATGAAGAAGAAGAAATGGATTTGAGAAGTAATCAGTCATTTAAGGAAGAGGGCATTCCTATTGATATAAGCCCAGGTGAGTGATAGAAAGGAATTGTATGTAAGAAGCAGAGTCTCCTCCTTCAGTCTCTAGGATGCTATAGCTTATAAGATAACTCCTGATCAAGTTACTCAAACAGTGGTGTTTATAGTTGATTTTCACATTAAAACATACATCTGACTTGGTCCAGTGTACACTGTTGAACCAGAGAAGTGTATTCTCAAAGTTGTAATCTGTGGTGGGTAGACTGGAGTGTGGAGTCTAATATTTTTACCCTTAAAGAAGAACTCCCGCAAAAAATGTTATTCCATGTCCTGCTAGAAATGTACATGATGTAATCTGTAGTGAATGTCATTTTCTTACCAGTGTCTGTATTTTTGACTTATATCATCCTGAAGTTTCTTATCTGTGTCATGTGACTAGGAATCAGACCCACCAACTCACACAGCACCTTGTGTGGACAGGAAGTCTATTTCTCTATGTATTCCTATGGGAGCCTCACTTTCAGTCTCATAGGAATGAATAGAGCAGTGACTGGCTTCCTGTCCTGGGTCAGTTGGAGGTCAGGGAGTTGGTCACATGACCCAGCTACAATAAGAAGAGAGGTTTTTACTCACAGAAACAGTCACTGATAAGAAAATTACATTCACTACAGATTATATCTTGCACCTTTCTAACAGGTCAGAGAATAAAAATTTTTGCGGGAGTTCTTCTTTAACTTTTGCAAGAAGGTGTTTCCTTTGCGCAGGAAGGTTCCCAGGTCATAGTTAGATGGCACTAGTGCTGATGCAGTAGTAGCATAGTCTGGATTGAGACCAAAGGGGTTCTCCAGGAATTAGTTTAAATGGCCGCCAGCAACCTGTAAAATGTGAGCAGGGTTTATTGCCACCAATTGCAGAGCTGTCCAGGGGAGTAAGGGAGCTGTGCCTTACTACACTGCTCTACAATACATGTAATCTTGCAATCCTGTCTATGATATGTCATCATGGCTGAGCAGCCTGACTGGAATGCTCATTATTGTGTAATATATGCAAGTGCCAGAGTATAGTGTGAAGGGAGGCCCTGATCTCCTCAGGTAGCTCTGAAAGTGGAGGTAACCAGTCCTGCTCAGATTCTAAGACAGGCTTAAATAGTTTCCAGAGAACCCCTTAAGGATAATGACCAGGAGACCAATAACCAACTCCAGCTTGTCTTAAGAATTAGGGAATGAGAATCGGAACAGTGCACGTAACACAAAGATGCTTGGGTATAAACTTCAAGAGAGGCAGAGAAGGATTTCAGCACAGTTTGCATCCTTTATTAGACTTTATTAGCAGTCCATTCAAACTACACACAGCAAGATCCACTTCCATGCTTATAAAGCCTGAAACACATAAGCTGTTCATCTGCTGTGCAAATTAAAGGGAACATCATGTTACCTTTATAGTAGGTTCATGTGGTCCTCGATGGTGTTCTGCGCTCAAGCCATATGCTAATGAGCTGTCTCAAGTCAAGGACGCGGTGACTTCTCCCTGGAATTCAGACTAACCCTGTCCACACCCTGCGATTGACATTGCCAGCACTGAAAATGTTATCCCCTGGCCTTCTGAGGTCTAGTGTTGGCAATGTCAATCACAGGAGAAGGGGCCGGGTTAGTTTGACTTCTAGGGAGAACTTGCCGGTCTTCTTGACTTGAAACTAACTAGCATATGATGGAAGAACAGAAAAATCTTCTTTTTTTACTATATTGTGACATTTAAGAAAGCATATAACAACACAATCAGGTACCACATGAACCTACTAAAGTGCATATATAGTGCAGTGCATAGCATGATATACAGATATCATAACTCATCTGTATAGTCAAATTCTTTTCAGTAATTCCTCCCATGAATGATAGTTATGGACAGGGTAGTATTGTCCAGTGTTTTTTTTATATGCATTATTTATATTTTTTGCATAAAAACATAGCATTATATAGAAGTCAGCAGCATAGAGTTTGATGCACAAAACATACATATGAAAAGACCACAGTTCTTTTGTTACGGAGAACATTACTAATATGGGCCTTCAATTGAGTAATGAGCCCTCCATCAGAGCCATCCTAGCCATAAATAGTAATTTGGATAGGAATATTTTCTGATAGTGGGACAATTGGATGTCTTCGCTCATCCTAAGAGGCATAATAACGGTTCTAGGGGGAGGGTAGGCCTCATAATAGTGCTTTAGGCGTTGAAGGCCACCCTTCCAAAAGTGTGCCATTTGGGTAAAAGTCTAAATCATATGACAAAAAGTAGAGTATTTACAACCGTTTTAACATATTGTAAAAAGTGCAGTGAGACCTGTGAATCTGGCAGGCATAGAGACACACCATTTTTGCTGTACTAGCCCATGAAGTTCTACTGGTAATGATTGCTCACTCATCAGCTGGGAACAAACAAGGAGCTACAAACAGAAGGGATGGAGCCATTAGAGGAGCATTGTGGGTTACCAATATAGACGCTGTCACCAGAAAACCCCTTTGACCTAGGTGAATTTATAATTTTATTTTGATAAAAGAATGTTAACATATTTTTGATAAATGCTCTCCCCTTTTTCCTTTCCTTTCAAAAATTGTCTCAGTTTTTTTATGAAAATAATGCTACACTCATTTTTCCTCCAGGTGGCCACAGCATGGACTTAGGACAAAGCCTCTTTTCATCCACAGCCTTTGAAGGATACAATAGTGATATCACAAATGATTATCCAGGAGAAAAACAATTTCGATGTTTGGGATGTGGGAAATGGTTTAAACAAAAATTGGATCAGACAACTCACAGAGGAGCGATACAAAGTCGATGTTCAGAATGCAGGGAATGTTCTACCCAAAAGTCAGGTCTTACTGAACATCAGAAAATCCCCACAGGAGACAAATCATTTTCAAGTTTGGATTATGGGCACAGTTTCACCAAGAAATCACATCTAGTGGAACATAAGAAAATTTACAAAGGGGAGAAGTTGTTTCCATGTTCAGAATGTGGAAAATGTTTTACAAAGAAATCAAATCTAGTACAACATCAGAGAATCCATACAGGGAAGAAGCCTTTTTCCTGTTCCGAATGTGGAAAGTGTTTCACCAAGAAGTATGGTCTAGTTAACCATCAATGGATTCACAAAGGGGTGAAGCCTTTTTCATGTCCTGAATGTGGAAGTTTTTTTACCCAGAAATCGGATCTTGTCAAACATCACAGAATTCACACAGGGGAAAGACCGTTTTCATGTTTGGAATGTGGGAAATCTTTTACTCAGAAATCAGATCTTATTAAACATCAAAAAATCCACACAGGGGAGAAGCCATTTTCTTGTTCAGAATGTGGGAAATGCTTTAGTAAGAAATCAGATCTTATTAAGCATCAGAGAGTTCACACAGGGGAGAAACCATTTTCATGTCCTGAATGTGGAAAATCTTTTACTCAGAATTCAGATCTCGTTAAACATTATAGAAGTCACACAGGGGAGAAGCCATATTCATGTTCTGAATGTGGGAAACGTTTTTCTCTGAAATCAGGTCTTGTTAAACATCACAGCATTCACACAGGAGATAAGCCATTTTCATGTTCAGAATGTAGTAAATGCTTTACCAAAAAAACTTCTCTTGTCAAACATCAGAGGATTCATACAGGGGAGAGGCCGTTTCCATGTTTAGTGTGTGGAAAACGTTTTACCCAGAAACCAGTTCTTGTTAAACATCTGAGAATTCATCAAGTTGTGGAGGTTGTTCCTGGTGTCTTCCATAATACGGAGTCTCTCCAGATCTTGAATACTTCAGTTTAGGTGGAATTGATCTTGATCTTTTACGCCAATATTATACTTTTATGATGATATCTTGGTAACCAAGAGAAAACTAAATAGGACACAGTGGAGTAAAATTGTCATTTTTAAAGGGGTTGTCTATGATTAGCCCCTCTGAAGAACATTTTTTTTACATTTACAGTTAGTCAAATTTTACTTTGTTTTCAATGTATGAGGTTTTGTCTTTTGCATAACAAGTTGTTTTTTTATGTAGGTGCCATGTATATACTGTATATGTTAACTCAATTTAAAAAAAAAAAGCTCTGCTGCAATTTTTATTTATCGTTTTTACACCATTATATTTACCACAATACCAGATATGTGTATATTATTTTATGTTTCAAAACTTTTTTTTTTTTTTTTTACTACAGCTCTGCACTATGGTGGGAAGGTAGTTAACTATCAGCAATGGAGCTGTGCCTGTGTCATCACCTGCGGTTGTGGCTGTGTTACATAGCTGGCACTTTTCTCTAATGGCTGGGAGGGGGCATAACTCTGATAGGACCTAACAGGCAGCCTGTCAGTTTTAGATAACAAACTACAATATAGAAATATAACAGTGTATTATATGGTGAGCAGAGAATTCTACTGCGAAGAATTAAAAAGTGTTTTGAAAAATAAAAAAAGTAGAAACCTTTTTTGCTTATAAATGCCTTTATGTGAAAAAATTATAAATTAAACTGTACACAATTAACCTGTACAATAAAATGATCACATTATTTATCCCATATGGTGAACATCTGAAAAACAAAATCCAAAATTGCTGTTTGTATATTTTTTTTAATTAATTCTACTCTCTGAAAAACACAATAAAAAGTGCTTAGAGATAATATGTACCCCATAATGGGACCAATGAAACGACAACCCGTCAGGTCTGTTGACGGAAAAATAAACATTTTCTGGGTCTTTGAATAGTTTTTAAATTATTTTTAAAAGGAAAGAGTTTTTATTAAAATATGTAAATGTGTTATTTGTGTAATCATACTTAACCGCAGAAAAAGTCATCATAATTATCAAACTCATACTGCATGATGAGTGCTATAAAAACAAAATAAAGTCACTCCAGAACCATTTTTAAAAGTTATAAAATACATTAGCTGTACCTCAGAATGTTGCTCCAAAAATACAACTTTTCCAGCTAAAAAAAGCCCTCATATACAGTGCCTTGCGAAAGTATTCGGCCCCCTGGAACTTTTCAACCTTTTGCCACATTTCAGGCTTCAAACAAAAAGATATAACATTTTAAATTATTGGTGAAGAATCAACAAGTGGGTCACAATTGTGAATTGGCACGAAATTTATTGGATCATTTAAACTTTTTTTGTAATAATAAAACTGAAAAGTGCGGCGTGCAAAATTATTCGGCCCATTTACTTTCAGTTCAGAAAACTCACTCCAGAAGTTCATTGAGGATCTCTGAATGATCCAATGTTGTCCTAAATGACTGATGAAGATAAATAGAATCCACCTGTGTGTAATCAAGTCTCCGTATAAATGCACCTGCTCTGTGATAGTCTCAGGGTTCTGCATCATGAAGACCAAGGAACACACCAGGCAGGTCCGTGATACTGTTGTGGAAAAGTTTAAAGCCAGATTTGGATACCAAAAGATTTCCCAAGCTTTAAACATCCCAAGGAGCACTGTGCAAGTGATCATATTGAAATAGGAGTATCAGACCACTGCAAATCTACCAAGACCAGGCCGTCCCTCTAAACTTTCATCTCAAACAAGGAGAAGACTGATCAGAGATGCAGCCAAGAGGCCCATGATCACTCTGGATGAACTGCAGAGATCTACAACTGAGGTGGGAGAGTCTGTCCATAGGACAACAATCAGTCGAATACTTCACAAATCTGGCTTTTATGGAAGAGTGGCAAGAAGAAAGCCATTTCTCAAAGATATCCATAAAAAGTCTTGTTTACAGTTTGCCACCTGGGAGACACACCAAACATGTGGAAGGTGCTCTGGTCAGATGAAACCAAAATCCAACTTTTTGGAAACAATGCAAAACGATATGTTTGGCGTAAAAGCAACACAGCTCATCACCCTGAACACACCATCCCCACTGTCAAACATGCCCCAATCGACTTGCAGCTGTAATCGCAGCAAAAGGTGGCGCAACAAAGTATTAATGCAAGGGGGCCGAATAATTTTGCACGCCCCACTTTTCAGTTTTATTATTACAAAAAAAGTTTAAATGATCCAATAAATTTCCTTCCACTTCACAATTGTGACCCACTTGTTCTTCACCAAAAATTTAAAATGTTATATGTTTTTGTTTGAAGCCTGAAATGTGGCAAAAGGTTGAAAAGTTCCAGGGGGCCGAATACTTTCGCAAGGCACTGTACCTAACTGAACTTTGTCAAAAAGAAAAGATGATTCACTTTATCCCTGCATTGACTACCTAGGACTGAAGAAGGTAAGGCCCCATTCACACGACCATATATTTGTGGGCCCGCATTACTGCGGACCCGCAAATATATGGGGGCCGCCCGGCGTGTGTTCCGCAGCGCTCGGAACACACGCCGTGCGGTCCCATTGAAAATGCCTATACTTGTCCGTGCGCACGGACAAGTATAGGACATGCTAGCTCCGTGCCGCGGCTCCCGGCCCCATAGAGGTGAATGGGGCCGCATCTATTCCCGCATTTTTGCGGATAGATACGGCCCCATTCATACGGTCGTGTGAATGGGGCCTAACAATGAAAAATAAATATTCCCTCTCTGATTTCTGAAGATTTTGACAGGATCTGTGAAGCTAGGATCTTCACTAAATTGTATCTCTTGGAAGCCTATAACCACCCTTGATGGCCATTATTAATATCTCTTCATACCTTTTGGCCTTTGCAGTACCCCAAGTCTCATCCAGGAATTTGTAAACCTCTTTCATGATCTGGTTTACATCTGTGTGGTGGTATATTTTGATGACATCCTGATCTACTTGTCTGACTTGAAGTCCTATCAGAAGCATGTTTATGCTGTGCTACAGCATCCATGGGAGAATAACTTCTCTGCCAAAGTTGAGAAGTGCCTCTTTGAAAAAAACATTTCTTCCTTTTCTGATTTGCGTGATCTCTGACCACGGTCTACAGATGGACCATGAGAAGCTGTCTGCAGTCTTTGGCTCCGTCCCCAGGGTCTAAGACCCATTAAGTGGTTTTTGGTCATTGCTAATTATCAGTTTATCCCACATTTTTCTGCGCTCATTGCACTTATCTCTACCTTCACCAGAAAGGTCTCAGTCCTTTAAAGGGGCTATCTCACTTCAGCACATGGCATTTATCATGTCACTTACCAATGTATGCCCAGCAACCCATCAGCACCCACAAACATCTACCTCCAAGAAGAATGCCATGCTTGCTTGCACACTATAGAAGAAAGCGCTGGGTGCTGACCTAGTGAGTTTGTTACTTATGGCTTTTCCTCCAAGTTCTTCACCTCAGTTGAGTGTAATTCCTCAATCGGAGAATGCAAGCTGCTTGGCATCAAGTAGGCTTCAGAGGAGTGGAAACATCTTCTAGAGGGTGCCACTCATCATGTGGTTATGAATACTGACCACAAGAATCTGACCTAGACTGCTCAGCATCTCATTTTTCAATAAGCCACGTGGTCTCTGTTATTTGTCCTGCATTTTTATGCAGTGAAGAAAATCATCAAGGTGGACGCCTTCTCTCATGTTCCTTTGACCCAACAGACCAGATAGTGGAGCCTTAAAGGGGTTATCTGAGAAATGGGTGCTATAGGCCCGGGCCCCTCACACTGATTCTACTTACCTGGCTCCCCGGGCCACCCCTGGTCCCCGCACTGGCGTTTCTGCTTCTCCTTAAGAGCAGATGAAAACATCCAGTGTCGAGGCAGAGCCGTCAATGGCAGGCGGTGACGAGGGCGAGCCTCCCTAGTGTCACCCGCAATACTACAGAGGCTTGTCACTGTCACCGCCTGCCATTGACGCTCCTTGCGAGAGAAGGATCGTTTGGTCTGGACTACAGAAGCGACGGCATTATCATGATTGATAACGTTGTGTGCCTCTGCCTGACCGTTCTGTAACCATTCAGACCGCTTTATGTCACTATGATTCAGTTACATGTTGAGAACTACAAGGCTCAGCATGTCCATCCTGTCTTTATTGGTTACCAGAGGACAATACTGGGAGGGAGTATAAGGGCAGAGAACTACAAGGCTCAGCATGTCCAGCCTTTCATTATTGATTACCAGAGGACAGTACTGGGAGGAAGTATAAAGGAAGAGAACTACAAGGCTGACATAAGAATAACCAGTGAGGGCTGACATTACAGCTGATAAAGAGATAACTTCAAGTCTCCCTGTGCCCATTACCTTCTTCCCCCACTGCCCAGCTCCGCCCCCACACTGCTAAGCCCCGCCCCCTCATGCGACTGGTCACCTGATCACAACAAAACTGACTTTATCGGGCGCCCTGCAGTCTTCTGCTGATAAGCTCCGCCCCTGCAGTGATCGCGCGTTCCGCTGCTACAGATCGGGTCCTCAGTATGTATCTGTACCTTGTATGTTATCTTCTGTTGCACTTCACAGCACAAGTCGCATACAGGCTAAGTCCTCATTCACACTTTGTTCAGTACTTTACATCGGTTTTTGTATGCCTGTACCTGTAGTAAGTGCACAGCAGAAGTGCAAACCTTACAGATACTGCAACAAAATACTAAAATATGCAACTATTACAGAATCCTTACAGAAAAGGAGGGCCCTGCATGTAGGCAGTTAGGGTCCTCACCACCTGGGGATCTCCACCTTTCTGATGGACATTCAGTTATCTTATCCAGCCAAGAAGAGCCTGAGAGGTTGTCATACATGGCAGGTTCGGTCTGTCTTTGAAATCTGAGGGTACTTTAACACATTGCAGAAATGCTGCTGATTTTCTGGAACAGAATTGCCAGCAAAGTGAGTTTTCAGCTGTTCCCATCTCATCCACACGCTGCAGAGAAAAATCCACCGTGGAAATTGAATTGTGGCGCAGATTTTAAATTTGCAGCATGTGAAATAATCCTGAGGACTTTCATTGTGGATTTGAACTTTTGCAATGCAAATAGTGAAATCCGCACCAAAAAAAATCCATTTGTGGTGTTGACACAACATGTGAACGTTCCCTTAGCGAGTGTCTGACTTGGCTTTGCCCATAAATCTGTTATAATAAATATGCTCCTTGTGACGGCCATGACCTGGTGATCTATGATGTGGGGAGTTCTGCCAGTCAGCTGTCCTGTACTTACATCATGCTGTGGACTGTTCGGGCAGGAACTTACAGCATCATAAATCACTGTGATGTGGTGAGTTTTGGTCAAACCTGCAGCAGTCAGGCTTGGAAATGCGGTCCTCATGAGGAGCCTGAATGAACTCTCTTATGTGAACTTAACCTTAGTGCAGACAGCCACATGCGGCCCCCTTTCCTATATTGGTTGTGGCAGCTTACCAAATGGGGTACAGGTTGCAAACATGGGATGTGTATCTACACCAACTGTCGTTTAACCCTGGACTCGGGCGCATAACCATTTCTGGTTAAAGGGTTAAATTCCAGATTATGCCGTTTCCAAATGGCCAAAAGAAAACTTAAAGGAGCACTACGGGGGGGTCAAAAAAACTGACAGTGGCACATATCTACTAAATTGAAGGCAATGTACACATTTGGGTGCAATTTTTTTTATTGCTCATTTTGAGATAAAAAAATATTTTTTTTCAGTTGGTCTTTATTAAAAATGTTGAGCCTCTTTGTACAGCCTTGAGATTCTCTTGTAGCAGGCTCTGTATTTATACTATTTTCCGTCAAGCATCTCTGATGGCCCCTTATCTCTGATCATTAACATCCTAACCAGTGCCAGTTCATAACTCAGGGGTTCACCACCACTTCGCCATAACTCTACTTCCACACTTTTCCCTTTACCTGACCAACATCCTTTCAACCCCCTTTCCCTGATAGTACCCACATGTACATTATTAGTAGGAGATAATTGTAATAAAGTGCCATGTGGAGGCACCATACAGCATAAGGCCTCACACACACGATCGTATGTATTTTGTGGTCAAGAAAACATGGATCTGAAAAATATGGATGACATCCGTGTTGCATCCATTTTTTTTGCATACCCATTGACTTCAGTGGGTCCATGGACCGCACTTTGCGGCCAAGAATAAGACACGTTCTATCTTATGCGTAACAGACATATGGATGTGAAAAGCACACGGATCATCTGTGTGCTTTCTGTATCAGTATGTCTGGGCGCAAAATGCAGACCATGGAGCCATTGAAGTCAATGAGCTGGCAAAAAGAAGGAAGTTAAATGGATTTCATCCATATTTTGTTGATCTGTGTTTTACAGACCGCAGAATACATAAGGTTGTTTGTATGAGGCCATACACAGAGTGCTTATGGCTCCTTGCACATGGTTCTGACACCTGCTTGATGACTTTCACTTCTTCACCTCGTCAGGTTTTGTTACATTTTCAGTGCATTGTGACGATATGATGACCCACCCTCCATGATATAACAACATCATACAATAATCCCTAGAGGTAATGTGGATGAGTCTATGACGGGATGTCACTGTCTGTTTCTCCATGTAGGAGTAGGAGTAGTAGAGGGACATAAGAATCTGTACAAAAACTTCATAATGGAGGACCACCAGCCTCCCACATCAACTGGTAAGATGAAAATAAAATTATTTAGTTTTTTTTATAATATGGGCTGTTCGTCCAATACCCTGCTGGATGATATCATTGCAGGTTTTTGGTCAACTCAAGGCAAATTAGCAGTTACACAAGCCAGTGTTTTCAGCTCCTGTGTGAGCGCATGCACACTAATGGTGGGGTTAAAGGGGTTGCCCAGTTTCATGTTATTGATGATCTGTCGTCAGAGTAGGTCATTAATTTCAGATTGGTGGGGGTCCGATTCCCGGCACCACTGCGGATCAGCTGATTGGGACCATGGTACTCATGTGACCACTATATCCTCTTCAATGTTTATCTGCACACCGTCTAGATTGTAGTAGCAGTACGGTATAATTACAGTATATATAATGGGAGAAGAAGCTGTAATTACACTGCACCACAATCTAGACCAGGGATCAGCAACCTTCGGCACTCCAGTTTCCTGTTGTGAAACTACAATTCATTACTATGTGGGAGCAGAGCAAGTATGCATGCTGGGCGTTGTAGTTTCACAACAGTTGGAGTGCCAGAGGTTGCCCACCCCTGATCTAGACCAGGCATCCCCAAACTGCGGCCCTCCAGATGTTGCAAAACTACAACTCCCAGCATGCCCGGACGGCCTACACCTATCACCCTACAGCAGGGCATGGTGAGAGTTGTAGTTTTACAACAGCTGGAGGGCCGCAGTTTGGGGATGCCTGATCTAGACTATCAGACATACAGAAAAATAGAAAAATGGCTATGACCACATGTATGAGCCCTTATACAGTATTTTTATGGGTTTTCTTCACCAAAAAATCATTTTAAAATTGTTTGTATTTTGTGTCACCATATTCTAAGAGCATGAATGGTCAGTGTGAGGTTTAGTCTTTTTTGGTGGAAGCCAGTGGTTTATATTTGTACCATTGTGAGATATGCATCGTGACTTTTTTATTCGAATTTTTTAGTAGGTAAGAAGCTTCTACGTTTTTGTTGCAGGTTGATACGATACTGAAAAATTCCAAATATATATAGAATTTTATATTTTACTATGTTTGCATTGCAAAGTCACTTTTTTTTTATAAAAATCTTTTTTTGTTTAACATAGTCTAAGATCCATAATATTTTTATTTTTCTGTTGAGGCAGCTGTATGAGGGCTTGTGCAGTGCTTGGAAAACGAGTGAGAACTGTGCAGCTTTAAACTGCTACCCTGTTTCCCTGAAAATAAGACCTACCCCGATAGCGCTATTTTGCCCTGTTTTTGGAGTAGGCTTAAAATATAAGCCCTACTCCAACAATAAGCCCTAGGTACATTGAGGATACACTGAGAATAGGGTTACGGTCCGGGCCTGGGGGGGAGGGGGGGCGTGCAGTAGTCGTGTGAGTAGTCCTAGCACAGCAATTAGTTACCTATACACACCCCTATACCCATACCCTATCCGGCGCTGCAAGATCTCTCCCCTGTGATGATCCTGCAAGACGTGACTTCAGGGCCGGGTCTCCTGGGATCACACTGGTTGACGGGATGACGCAGCGCACGCCGGATGAGTGAGTGAAGAAAAGTGAGTGAGAAGAAGAAGTCCGGAGCGGAGTGTAGGTAAGTATATTTTTTGTCTGTGTGTGCACAGGGGCCCGGGGGCAAAAAAATGACATATATATTCAGTGGGGGCAAAAATGAAATATATGTTCAGTGGGGGAAAAAAAATAAGACCTACCCTGATAATAAGTCCTAACCCTTTTTTCAGAGAAAAAATATAAATAAGACCCTGTCTTATTTTCGGGGAAACACGGTATATATTTCTCTCCATGACAAGCAGCTGAATATGATGTCTACACTATGCTCAGCTTCTCTTGCTGACCTTCACTGTTTATAGAGATTAGTGTTGGGTAGCGAGAGGGAGAACTGTGCTTCTATAAACAGCTCCTAATTCTCTAAATGATCAGGCAGAGCATTTGAGCTATTTACAGTCAGCCCGATATTTTACCAAGCTGTCTTGGTGTCTGGTGCTTCTGCCCACTTGACTGTGAAATTTAAGATTGACTTTGAGAGGGACTCACTGTACAGGGACTCTACAGTGCTCTGTGTGTATATATATATATATATATATATATATATATATATATATATATATAAATATATATATATATATATATATATATACACAGTACAGACCAAAAGTTTGGACACACCTTCTCATTCAAAGAGTTTTCTATATTTTGAAAATTGTAGATTTACACTGAAGGCATCAAAACTATGAATTAACACATGTGGAATTATATACTTAACAAAAAAGTGTGAAACAACTGAAAATATGTCTTATATTCTAGGTCCTTCAAAGTAGCCACCTTTTGCTTTGATTACTGCTTTACACACTCTTGGCATTCTCTTGATGAGCTTCAACTTCAAGAGGTAGTCACCTGAAATGGTTTTCACTTCACAGGTGTGCCCTGTCAGGTTTAATAAGTGGGATTTCTTGCCTTATAAATGGGGTTGGGACCATGAGTTGTGTTGGGCAGAAGTCAGGTGGATACACAGCTGATAGTCCTACTGAATGGACTGTTAGAATTTGTATTATGGCAAGAAAAAAGCAGCTAAGTAAAGAAAAACGAGTGGCCATCATTACTTTAAGAAATGAAGGTCAGTCAGTCCGAAAAATTGGGAAAACTTTGAAAGTGTCCCCAAGTGCAATCGTAAAAACCATCAAACGCTACAAAGAAACTGGCTCACATGAGGACCGCCCCAGGAAAGGAAGACCAAGAGTCACCTCTGCTGCGGAGGATAAGTTCATCCGAGTCACCAGCCTCAGAAATCGCAGGTTAACAGCAGCTCAGATTAGAGACCAGGTCAATGCCACACAGAGTTCTAGCAGCAGACACATCTCTACAACAACTGTTAATAGGAGACTGTGTACAGCAGGCCTTCATGGTAAAATAGCTGCTAGGAAAGCACGGCTAAGGACAGGCAACAAGCAGAAGATACTTGTTTGGGCTAAAGAACACAAGGAATGGACATTAGACCAGTGGAAATCTGTGCTTTGGTCTGATGAGTCCAAATTTGAGATCTTTGGTTCCAACCACTGTGTCTTTGTGCGACGCAGAAAAGGTGAACGGATGGACTCTACATGCCTGGTTCCCACCGTGAAGCATGGAGGTGTGATGGTGTGGGGGTACTTTGCTGGTGACACTGTTGGGGATTTATTCAAAATTGAAGGTATACTGAACCAGCATGGCTACCACAGCATCTTGCAGCGGCATGCTATTCCATCCGGTTTGCATTTAGTTGGACCATCATTTATTTATCAACAGGACAATGACCCCAAACACACCTCCAGGCTGTGTAAGGGCTATTTGACCAAGAAGGAGAGTGATGGGGTGCTATGCCAGATGACCTGGCCTCCACAGTCACCAGACCTGAACCCAATAGAGATGGTTTGGGGTGAGCTGGACCGCAAAGTGAAGGCAAACGGGCCAACAAGTGCTAAGCATCTCTGGGAACTCCTTCAAGACTGTTGTAATACCATTTCAGGTGACTACCTCTTGAAGCTCATCAAGAGAATGCCAAGAGTGTGCAAAGCAGTAATCAAAGCAAAAGGGGGCTACTTTGAAGAACCTAGAATATAAGACATATTTTCAGTTGTTTCACACTTTTTTGTTAAGTATATAATTCCACATGTGTTAATTCATAGTTTTGATGCCTTCAGTGTGAATCTACAGTTTTCATAGTCATGAAAATACAGAAAACTCTTTGAATGAGAAGGTGTGTCCAAACTTTTGGTCTGTACTGTACATTACAGATAACTTTGTTATGATTAATATCACTCTCCTACTTATTCCTCTGTTACTGCTTTCCACACCTGATACTTAACTGCATCTCTGCCGATCAACTATTCAGGAGTAGCTCCAATGCTGCACACAGATGCCGTAACTATATAACTCTGTCTGTTGTGTAGTGGATGGAGCTGGTTACTGAAGCGCTTCTCCCATTCACTTGAATCGGAGCTGGGCTGTAGTAAGCCGGCATGGCCACTACACAGTGGAAGAGCCTTTTGCTTCCGTCTCATCTGCTGTTATGCTTCCAGCAATTGCTGCAAGCAGCTGATCGGTGGAGGTGACGGGTGTAGATGAGTTTTAATGTACAATGGTCCCTCAAGTTACAATATTAATTGGTTCCAGGACGACCATTGTATGTTGAAACCAATGTAAGTTGAGTAATCGGTTCCGAAGCCCCAAAAAGTCATCCAAAATAAGAGAAACTGAAGATTTAAGAAAAATAAGCAGATAACTAAGACAAGATAAAACAAGTTCTTACATATAACAGTCAGGAATAGCTGCTAACTAGCAACAAATACATATATTTTAGCAGAGTGGCCTTGATTGGTTGGATCCGAGTCTGGTTTCAACTTGTATGTTGAAAATATTGTCTTCAATTAGGGACTAGGTGCATCCACTTGAATTGTATATTAGTATTTTTGATAGTATTTGTGCTCTCTCCAGAATTGTAGTTTAATAATAAAAAAGGTGCTTAAAGGGGTTGTCCGAGTTATTTTTTTGTTCTTTATATGTTTCTAACTTGTCAGGTATAACAACTTTCCCATATACTTTGTGTTTCTAAAGCTGCTGGTTTCTCAGAGTTGACTGAGGGTCACATGACCTGTGATGTCACCTTATCTCCCTGGTCTGTGATGTTTCGTTCACAAGCCTCAGAGTTCAGATAACAGTCTGTACACGAGACCGGCACTGGCCACGCCCCTTTTCTTTACCGGGCTGCTATCTGCTCTCTTCCTGGTTTCCTTCAGATAAAACATTAACCCCTTCAGCCAGAACACACTGAGGGCTCAAGGCTTTATAACAAATAGTAGCTGCAGCAGTGAGAGGAGACAAATGCTGGGCACAAGAGCTGTAGAGGAATTGTATTGTACAAGAACAGGTAGGGAGAAATTCCTGTATGTATTAGCAGTGTCATTGTACAGCTGGGACTTGTAGTCTTACACATACAACGTGCTGCTGAGTATTCCAGCAGGCAGACATGTCACTCAGCACTTGTATTCATTTCCTTTGCAGAGAGGGGGGGAGAAGGGGGAGGGGCTGAGATTGTTGTTATTGCATGTAAACAAAGACCAGAAGAGAACCAGGGAAATTAGGAAATATGGATTTTTTTGCCTAAAACTTGCTTAACTTAGTTATATATTGCTGCCCATCAGATTTACAGTGCTATATATTTTTTGTCATAACTCGGACAACCCCTTTAATCCTTATACACAGAGAATTGACCCCAACTGATTTGCCAGCATTAGGCCCCATTCACACGTCTGTATTTTGCGGATCCGCAAAACACGGACACTGGCAATGTGCATTCCGCAATTTGCGGAATGCACATAATAGAAATGCCTTTTCTTTTTGCCGCGGAATGGAAGTGCGGATGCGGACGGCACACTTTGTGCCGTCCGCATCTTTTGCGGCCCCATTGAAATGAATGGATCCGGATCCTATCCGCATAATTGTCCACAAATGCGGAAACGGATGCGGAGAGGATGCGGATGCAAAATACGGACGTGTGAATGGGGCCTTAAAGGGGCTCTCCAGGACTAGAAAAAGATGGAACTTTCTTTCATATGTGACCATAGCATCTGATAGTACAAAACCCGGAAGCGCAGCACTTCCAGGCTTGGAACTGCTCCCGCACGCAGAAGCCGATTGTTTGTTGTGGAAGGCCTGAGCCTGCTGAGACTATCAGGCCTTTTACAGGTACATTCCAATGTAGGCCTGCAGCTGGCAGCAATACATTGGAATATACTGAACTTTCTACCTAAAAAAAGGAAAAAAAAGAAACGTTAAATAGAAAAATTGAAATAACCCCCTTTTCCTGCAGAATAAAAATAAACAATAAAAAAAGATCATCATAGGAGTTGGCGTGTCTGAAAATACCCAGACTATTAGAATATAAAAATATTTATCCCATATGATGAATGGTGTAACAGGAAAACAAATCAATATGGCCAATTCACCATCGTCTGTTCATCTCCCAAAAAAGATTGAATTAAAAGTGATCAAAAACTCATACACACTTCAAAATGGTATCAATAAAAACTACAGATTGTTTTGCAAAAAAAATTAGCCCCCACAAAAATCCATGGATATAACTATAAAAAAGTTATGACGGTGAGAATATGGCAACGAAAACAAAAAGCATTTTTTCAGTATTAAAGGGGTTCTGCAGTTCTTTTTAACTGGATAGATCATCAGCATCTGATTGGTGGGGGTCCGACACCCGGGATCCCCACCGATCAGCTGTTTGAGAAGGCAGTGGCATTACATGAGCACTGCAGCCTTTTCTCTGTTTCCCTCAGGCCCAGTGACGTCACGACTATTATGACTGGCCTGGGTGGTGCTAAACCCTATTCAAGTGAACAGAGCTTAGCCCAGGCCAGTGATGATAGTCGTAACGTCACTGGGCCTGAGGGAAGCGGAGAGAAGGAGCGCTGCTGCCTTCTCAAACAGCTGACCGGTGGGGGTCCCTACTGTCAGAACTGTCAGTTATAGCTTCAAGAGAGTAAAAATGGAGAGAGAAAAAAAAGAACAAAGCAATAGAAAATCTCAGGGTCCTCAAGGGGGTAAAAAGGCTATCTAGCTTTCACCTGCAAATTTTGGCAGGATGTGAAAGAGGGAATTTCTGCTTATTGGAAATTGGAGATTTATATTTATCTCCACTTCCTTCCCTTTTATTCTGTTCCTAGACTGATGTCTTTGTTTCTTATATAACCCGTTTATTCAGTGTATTATATACACTCCTCCAGTCCTTCATACACCCCAGGAGTAACATACAACCCTCGCAGATACTTATATATAAAAATACTTTACTGATAACAGAGATGACAAAGCAATGGACATTATACAAAGATACAGACACTACAAATCACACAGTACATAGAGGACACCACCACACACAGCCACCTCGTTCCTGCCCTCCCTGGATGCTAAGCAATATGGCTAATAATGTGTATGTATATACAGTATATCCAGAGTCCACCAATATACCGTCTACTGGATCAATACTGCTACCCAACTCACATCCAGTACCTGACTATTAGTACATGTACATATAGAGACTCATGCATAAACAGCATATATAATCTACTGGTAATACAGTTCCAGACTACCACTATCTATATGTACACATATAAAGTCTACTGGGATATTATACTTATATACATACACACATATACCTTAAGCTTGCTCCAGAAGAGCTGTTGTTCCAGGTGGTGGCAGGAAGGAAGAGAGAGATCACAAGTTTTCCAAAGCATATATCTTCCTGTGTCCCAGCCCCCACCATCGACTCCACCCCATGACCACCCAAATCTCTTCCCAATCTGTTGGCCAAGAGCCATGTGCCCTTCCTGCCTTTGATATGCTAACAAGGGCAAATGGCTTCTGGCCACTCAATGGGTGCTATATCATATTTGAGTGGTCTAGAACTAAAGCTTTGGCTGGACACCATATTTTCCTGTAACATATTCCCCTGTTGTCGGTATACCGACACACTATGTTGGAAACCTGGTCTATGTGTGAAGGTGTTTACAATGAGAGAAAAAAAAAGAAAAGTTATAAAAAGTAACAAACACAATACATGATAAGCTCATTTATGTTGCATCTTTGGCTAATCTGTTCATTCATCTTCTTGTGCATGGATGGTTCTGGTGTTCAGCTGGGATTTCAGAAGGAGGGATCATCTGGTGCCTTCAGGATGGGTCTTCATAGATGTCTGGTCACCTTAGATCAAGGGCATTCATTGTGTCTCTGGGCATATCTCCACCTGAAATCATAACACAACAGTCTGCTCCTCAGGGGAGCATACCAATAGCTGCAGTTCTGAAAATCCATCAGAGATATCATGGCCTCCCCCTGTTGACAGTATCTAAAGATTACAGTTGGCACTGTTAGTAGGTACATTACAAACCGAGGCTATATATCATGACCCAGTGGGAGTTCCCACTTGTACCGGCTGCGCCCAAGTTCCGCGTCCGACTGAACAGTCGCAATTCCAAGCGCCTCTGCGGATCACTGTGGGGTGAACCCACTCCCTCGCAGAATCCCCAATAGAGAGAGCTATGCTCCACAACCTATTGGCTGCGCCGCGGACTTTGTGGGCTAGCACCGAAACTACATGCTATGCCTCCATTGTAGTTAGTTACTACCTTCACTAGTCAGTTTTGGCCTGACTAAACACCTACTTATAAGTGCCAGTGACAGACAGGGAGATAGACTGCCATTTCTCCATACTATGTTCAGAAGCTGATAGTACAGGGTTTACCTGAGTGAGACACACTGGAGATATGCAATGACATGCCCTTATGATGCCAAGTTTAAGGAGCAACTGAGCTTAGCACAGAAACATTAAACCATCCTACTGATATAGGTGAGGGCCGTATCACACCGCCAGACTTTGTCAGTTCTATAAAGGCACCCAACATGAAAAGATCATTCCCAGACTGAACTGTTCTATTGCATAAGAAGGTCAACAGTCATTTACCAACCAACAGTATTGTCATTTGATGCAAGCAAAAGAGCTTATCTAAAATCCATTGTCTACTCATGCTTGAGGGACAATTAGATCTGATTGGGAGCTGTATGGCTTTACCCCTGAGGCTCACACCTCAGGCAATGGCCTCTACAATAAAGAAAGCCATAAATGCCTAGCAGCTCCCCCAACAGACACCTGTGTGTAGGGATAAAAGACACAAACTATATCACATTTACATTACTGAAAACCAAGAAACAAAAGGTTCTGCAACAGTAAACCTAATCCCTCCCCCTGTGTTGGTGACCATGTCTCCATACACTGGGGGCCATTTTAGGTTTACATTGATTGCAGGCTCTGGCCAGTATATGGGGTACCCCTGAGATCTTTAGGGATCCCCACCACAAATCTACGGGGAATCTGTTGTAAAGTAGCCATTTTGTAGCCCTGTTTCATGTGTAGCCTGTTTACTCACAAATGACACAGGTCTCTGTCTCTGTGGTTGAAAGCCACCCCGCCCTACATCTCTGTGTGGACAGAGCCTTTTTATATGTCCATATTGCAGACAATGAAAACATCGTATATTCTCCCACTTTCTTCGTTGAAGAGCACTAGAATATACAGATATTTTGTTGGCTGCCATACCTTTTAATGTGCAGCCATCTTGCATTTTCTTATTAAATGCTACCTTCTTCCTGACTGTTATAGATTTGTGACCCTTTAGCAAATCCTGCCTGACCTGCTCTATTACCATTGCTGCCTCAATCAGAGATGTCTCCTTAGCTGCACTCAAACGAATCGCAGTATCGAGATATGTAAACTTCTCCACAAACATGCGTATCATGCCTTGTGGGGCTCCTACATTATGATACTTTGTCACCTTCCTATACATAGCTTCAAACCTTCCACAAAGAGACAAGGGCTCATCATGGATGGTAGGCCTGAAGTTACTGAGGACTTCTGGGGTAACATCTGTGTATCCTGTTACCAATTTCATGAGGATGGAAAGTCTATCTTCCTCATCATGAAATATGCCATTCCTGGGGGCAATTTCCCCTATGACCTCATATCTTTGATAAAGATATGTAGGCAACCAAAGCTTAAACAGTTCCATGCGATATTCTGGTGGGACAGATAGTTTCTTGCAATGTCCCTCAAAAATATCATAGGAAGTGAAAGGATCTGCATCTGGATCATATGTAGGAATTAGTTTACATATCTTTAGCAGAAATTGCATCCTCTCCATGTTATGGAAAGAGCCCAATTCTGCCCTATTGCTGTGATACATTTGTGAGCTGGAAGTGGTCTGTACATGTACCTTGCCACTTCCTAATCCACAAACTGTGTCACCGGCAGCACTAGTGGCAGCTATTGGAGTGGTATCCATCTGATCTGAGGCAGCTACAGGAGCCGTCTCACTCTCATCTGTCCCCCTGTTTGCACTCAAAACACACATTTGTTTTGAGTGCAAATCTTTGAGATGTGAGAGATCGGTTATGGTCTTCTGCAGATTACTAATGGTCTCATCCCTCTTTGATAACTCGCTCCTCAGGTCAGCAATCATCACCTCTGTAGAGGCTGCCTTTTCCTTATGAGCAGTTATCTCCATATACATCTGTATAAACACTTTATCAACATCTGTATAATATTTTTCCTTCTCAGCTAGCTGAGACTGCAGCATACTAATCTGACTGTCCTTTTCTACAAGTATCTCATCTTTTTCTTTAAGTTGTGTTTCTAGACTAGAAACCTGTTTAACCCCTTCTGTACAACAAAAACAATGCAAATTTGCAATGGCCTTTGTCTCTTCACATGTGTCCAGCTTCTCCATCTTGCTAATGGCATCGTCAAATATGCATATCAGCTTAGCAAGCATGTGAAGTCTCTTGGACGTTTGTTTTAAAACACCACGCTTAGCAATGTGCAGCTTGTGATAGGAATCTGCTTGATCTATCAGAGATTTCCATAACAATTGCACAGAGTCATTTGTTTTAGGCAATATAGGGTTAAACGTACTGTAGCTACTTAACTTTTGAAAAGTCTCATGTCCTGCTTTGTCACTCATGGTTATCCCTGCGATCTGTGTTACTCCTGTATTCTGCTGCTTGGGTCTAAGAAAGCCTCTTTTACCAACCAGCAGGACTCTACTGAAGGACTGGAAAAAAAAATGAAAACAAAAAGACAAAAAATACAAAACAAAAACAAAGACCTCACAGGTTATAATGTGAAACAAAGGAAACAGTCAGTATCCTAGGAACGTCACTTAAATAGGTTCTCTGTAATTAATTGAACTCACACTAGGACCCAGTGAAATTGAGCTACCTGTCCAAATCTCCCAGGTCAACCAAAAAAACTTAAATTCACAGTATAACAGCAATTTCAACAGTATATCCTAATAGAGATCCATTAATACATTTTAGGCCCTAGCTCGCCATTGAAAGAGGGAATTTCTGCTTATTGGAAATTGGAGATTTATATTTATCTCCACTTCCTTCCCTTTTATTCTGTTCCTAGACTGATGTCTTTGTTTCTTATATAACCCGTTTATTCAGTGTATTATATACACTCCTCCAGTCCTTCATACACCCCAGGAGTAACATACAACCCTCGCAGATACTTATATATAAAAATACTTTACTGATAACAGAGATGACAAAGCAATGGACATTATACAAAGATACAGACACTACAAATCACACAGTACATAGAGGACACCACCACACACAGCCACCTCGTTCCTGCCCTCCCTGGATGCTAAGCAATATGGCTAATAATGTGTATGTATATACAGTATATCCAGAGTCCACCAATATACCGTCTACTGGATCAATACTGCTACCCAACTCACATCCAGTACCTGACTATTAGTACATGTACATATAGAGACTCATGCATAAACAGCATATATAATCTACTGGTAATACAGTTCCAGACTACCACTATCTATATGTACACATATAAAGTCTACTGGGATATTATACTTATATACATACACACATATACCTTAAGCTTGCTCCAGAAGAGCTGTTGTTCCAGGTGGTGGCAGGAAGGAAGAGAGAGATCACAAGTTTTCCAAAGCATATATCTTCCTGTGTCCCAGCCCCCACCATCGACTCCACCCCATGACCACCCAAATCTCTTCCCAATCTGTTGGCCAAGAGCCATGTGCCCTTCCTGCCTTTGATATGCTAACAAGGGAAAATGGCTTCTGGCCACTCAATGGGTGCTATATCATATTTGAGTGGTCTAGAACTAAAGCTTTGGCTGGACACCATATTTTCCTATAACATATCCCCCTGTTGTCGGTATACCGACACACTATGTTGGAAACCTGGTCTATGTGTGAAGGTGTTTACAATGAGAGAAAAAAAAAGAAAAGTTATAAAAAGTAACAAACACAATACATGATAAGCTCATTTATGTTGCATCTTTGGCTAATCTGTTCATTCATCTTCTTGTGCATGGATGGTTCTGGTGTTCAGCTGGGATTTCACAAGGAGGGATCATCTGGTGCCTTCAGGATGGGTCTTCATAGATGTCTGGTCACCTTCTTAGATCAAGGGCATTCATTGTGTCTCTGGGCATATCTCCACCTGAAATCATAACACAACAGTCTGCTCCTCAGGGGAGCATACCAATAGCTGCAGTTCTGAAAATCCATCAGAGATATCATGGCCTCCCCCTGTTGACAGTATCTAAAGATTACAGTTGGCACTGTTAGTAGGTACATTACAAACCGAGGCTATATATCATGACCCAGTGGGAGTTCCCACTTGTACCGGCTGCGCCTACCACTATCTATATGTACACATATAAAGTCTACTGGGATATTATACTTATATACATACACACATATACCTTAAGCTTGCTCCAGAAGAGCTGTTGTTCCAGGTGGTGGTAGGAAGGAAGAGAGAGATCACAAGTTTTCCAAAGCATATATCTTCCTGTGTCCCAGCCCCCACCATCGACTCCACCCCATGACCACCCAAATCTCTTCCCAATCTGTTGGCCAAGAGCCATGTGCCCTTCCTGCCTTTGATATGCTAACAAGGGCAAATGGCTTCTGGCCACTCAATGGGTGCTATATCATATTTGAGTGGTCTAGAACTAAAGCTTTGGCTGGACACCATATTTTCCTATAACAGGATGTGCCTAAGGAGAATTATGGTTGTTTTATTCAGCTTTGGATAGAAAACTTTGGAACAAATAGAAATGGTGAACTCTGTCCCATAATAAAGTGAAGTAACTTGTTTTGGTCCTCTCCACTGTCACATTTTTTCACCTAAACAGCCTTCATTTTGCTCCACTTCTATTTGGAACTAATTTTGATTCAGTTACTGTGTGTGTCGCCTACAGATGGATTCTATAATGAAAATCCACCAGAAAGATGTGTCAGTCCTCTGAATTCTCAGGACTGCCCAGAGGAAAATCAGAGTGTCCCTGATAATCATCAGGTCAATGGATCTAAAGTCTCATCAACTGCAGTATAATAGTCCTACTAAGATACCACCCACTTATTATTTAATTTTTCATTTCTTTACATTTTTTTTTTACGTGGAGGATTTCTGTGATATTAAAGGTGAAGAAGAGAACAGTATGTATATAAGAGCTGATTAGCACAGGAAGTAACCTTTAGGGCGACCTACTTTCACTATTTATTTTAAAGTTGGAGCCACAGACCCCACGCCACGCTATATGGACATGTAGAGGCTCATAAACAGGGCTGTGAGACTCAAGGGTCGAGGCTTGCTCTTGACTGAGGCTGCTCCTGAGACAAGTGACTGAGCTAAGTGACCAGTAGAGTTATAAGAGTTGTAAAGAAGTTGTAAAAAGTTTGCAGTAAGTACTTTATTCTTGTTAATTGATTGCTGTTTTGTAACTGGGATGGATAGCAAGATTGAAAGTTTTCAACAGTGCACAGTCTGCCACATGTATGAACAACAGGAGCAGCAGTTCCTGGGTGAATACCGCTGTGGTAGATGTGAGCATGTTGCCAATCTGGAAGCTCACATTAGAGATCTGGAGAAGCATATTGCAACACTGAGGGAAACAAGAGATCTTGAGAGGGGCCTGCTTCTCACAGAACAGGCAGTTATGGGGTCTGTTATGGAGGGTGGAGAGGAAAATCAGGAGGCCCATGTAAGGAGCTGGGTTAACCCGAATAGAGGGAGTGGCAAGGGGTCTAGGAAAAGGAAGGCCAGTCCTGCTTCTGTGCACCCAAGCAAAATTGCCAAGTTAGGTGATGATGCGAGGGTGTCAGTCTCAGAAATGGCAACCCTAGTGGATACTGGTCTCCCTAACAGCCGGGGGAACAGTCCATCTAGTAGTGGGGGGAATGGTAAAGCAGGTAGGCCGAGACAGCTAGTAGTGGTAGGGGATTCCATAATCAGGAAGACGGATAGAATAATTTGTCGCCAAGACCGCCTCAACCGAATGGTTTGCTGTCTCCCTGGTGCCAGGGTTCGGCATGTGGTGGAACGGGTGGACAAATTACTGGGAGGGGCTGGGGATGACCCAGCTGTCGTGGTCCATGTGGGAACCAACGACAGAATAAATGGTAGGTGGAGGTCTGTTAAGAATAATTATAGAGAACTAGGAGCCAAGCTGAAGGGATGGACCTCCAATGTTGTATTCTCAGGAATACTGCCTGTGCCATGCGCATCGCAGGACAGACAGCGGGAGCTGAGGGAGTTGAATGCATGGCTCAAGTCTTGGTGTAAGGGAGAAGGGTTCGGGTTCTTAGAGCACTGGGCTGATTTTTCATTGGGGTACAAATTGTATTCTGTGGATAAATTGCACCTGAATGGAAGAGGGGCTGCTGTGCTGGGGGAGAGAATCCTAGAGGGGTGGCTGAGTTTTTAAACTAGGGATGTGGGGGGGAGGACAAGCAGAAAATAAAGCAAAGCATGCAGTGGTAGATAGGTTAGAGAGTGGTCAGAACAGAGTGGTGGGTGGAGAAGTGGACCATGGGGGGAGGATAACAGCAGTGGATAAGGAGATCCATGTGTTACAAATCAGCAGAAAAAAACATGTCTAGTCAGAAAACATCAATAAATTACATTTCTAAACCTAAATGTACAAAAACACATGGTAATTTAAAGTGTATGTTCACAAATGCCAGAAGTCTAGCAGGCAAAATGGCTGAGCTTGAGGTCATGGTACTGGAGGAGGAAATTGATATAGTTGGAGTTGCTGAGACATGGCTGGACTCTTCGCATGACTGGGCTGTCAATCTCCAGGGTTATACTCTGTTTCGGAGGGATAGGGACAATAGGAAAGGAGGAGGAGTATGTCTGTATGTCAGAAGTAGTATAAAAGCGAGTATGAAGGAGACAATAGTGGGTGATGATTGTGTGAATGCAGAATCCGTGTGGGTGGAATTACAAGGGGAGACTAACAATGAAAGAATAATTTTTGGTGTAATTTATAGACCCCCAAACATCACTGAGGAGATAGAGGATCAGCTGCATAGACAAATAGAGCGGGCTGCCCAGGCGGGTACAGTAGTGATAATAGGAGATTTTAACTTCCCTGGTATTGACTGGGGTCATGGATCGGCTTCAACTGCAAAGGAGAGAAATTTTCTTAACTTATTGCAGGATAATTTTCTGGGGCAGTTTGTAGAAGAACCAACAAGAAGTGATGCACTGTTGGATCTGGTTATATCTAACAATGCAGAGATAGTTGAGGAGGTAATTGTTCGGGAAAACCTTGGTAATAATGACCACAATATAGTTACTTTTATCCTAAAGTGTAAAAAGCATAAACATGCTGGGAGATCAAAAACATTTAATTTTAAAAAGGCCAATTTCCCAGGGTTACGGGCCGCACTCCAGGACATAGACTGGGAGCAGCTGTTGTCAAGTAGTGACACAGATGATAAATGGGAGACCTTCAAATCTACACTGGGTAACTATACTGCAGAATTTATTCCTAGGGGGAACAAATACAAACGCTTAAATTTAAACCCTGCGTGGCTTAATGCGGATGTTAAAAGGGCAATACATGAAAAACAAAGGGCATTTAAAATATACAAATCAGAGGGGTCTGCCATAGCCTTTAATAACTACAAAAGGGTTAATAAAGATTGTAAAAGGACTATAAAAGCAGCAAAAGTTCAAAATGAAAGGCTGGTGGCCAGGGATAGCAAAACCAATCCCAAAAAATTCTTCAAATATATAAATGCAAAAAAACCTAGGTCAGAGCATGTAGGACCCTTAATAATAGTGATGGGGAATTAATTACTGGGGATCAGGAAAAGGCGGAGCTACTGAATGAGTTCTTTAGTTCTGTATATACACATGAAGAGGTGGGAGCTGCTGCCGGTAGAGTAAGTGCTGGTGATACTTCATGTAATATACTTAACTGGTTCAATATAGATATGGTCAAAGCTAAGTTAAACAAAGTAAACGTGAATAAGGCTCCAGGACCGGATGGGTTACACCCAAGAGTTCTTAAGGAACTTAGTTCAGTAATTTCTTTGCCCTTGTATATAATATTCAAAGATTCTCTGGTGACTGGCATAGTGCCGAGGGACTGGCGTAAAGCAAATGTGGTGCCCATCTTCAAGAAGGGCTCTAGGTCATCCCCGGGGAATTACAGACCGGTGAGCTTAACGTCCATTGTGGGGAAACTTTTTGAGGGTCTAATAAGGGACTATATACAGGAATATGTTTTGGATAATTACAAGTGATAACCAGCATGGTTTTACTAAGGACAGAAGCTGTCAGACTAACCTGATTGGTTTTTATGAAGAAGTGAGTAGAAGTCTGGATAGAGGGGCGGCTGTGGATATTGTGTATTTGGACTTTGCAAAAGCGTTTGACACGGTCCCTCATAGACGTCTGACGGGTAAATTAAGGTCGGTTGGATTAGAAAATCTACTCTGTAACTGGATTGAGAACTGGCTGAAGGAGCGGACTCAGCGAGTGGTGGTGAATGATTCCTACTCTGAATGGTCCCCAGTTATAAGTGGTGTACCCCAAGGTTCAGTGCTGGGTCCACTTTTATTTAATTTATTTATTAATGATATAGAGGGAGGAATCAACAGCACTGTTTCAATTTTTGCAGATGACACTAAGCTTTGTAGTGGAGTCCAGTCTATGGAAGATGTGCAGAAGTTACAAGCTGACTTGGACACACTGAGTGTTTGGGCATCCTCTTGGCAGATTAGGTTCAATGTGGATAAATGTAAAGTTATGCATCTGGGTACTAACAACTTGCATGCCTCCTATGTCCTAGGGGGAGTAACACTGGGAGAGTCACTTGTAGAGAAGGATCTGGGTGTCCTTGTAGACCATAGACTGCAGAATAGCATGCAATGTCAATCGGCTGCTTCTAAGGCCAGCAGAATATTGTCATGTATTAAAAGAGGCATGGACTTGCGGGACAGGGATGTCATATTACCACTGTATAAAGCATTAGTACGGCCTCATCTGGAATATGCTGTTCAGTTCTGGGCTCCGGTTTATAGGAAGGATGTCCTGGAGCTGGAAAGGGTGCAGAGACGGGCAACTAAACTGATAAGGGGCATAGAGCATCTTAGCTATGAAGAAAGATTGAAGTAGTTAAACTTGTTTAGTCTTGAGAAGAGACGTATAAGGGGGGACATGATCAACCTGTATAAGTATGTAAATGGCCCATACAAAAAATATGGTGAAAAACTGTTCCAGGTAAAATCCCCTCAAAAGACAAGGGGGCACTGCCTCCGCCTGGAGAAGCAAAGGTTCAGACTCCAGGGGCGAAAACCTTCTTTACTATAAGTAAAAGAAGAACTGTGAATCTGTGGAACAGTCTACCGCAGGAGCTGGTCACAGCAAAGACAGCTGAGGGCTTCAAAACAGGCTTAGATAAATTCTTAGAGAAAAAGAAGGTCACCACATATTAAAAAATGTAGAGTCATGTCTTACGGTTACCCGTCCCCCTCCCCTTCATCACTCCTACCCCCACCCTTGGTTGAATTTGATGGACATGTGTCTTTTTTTTCAACCGTATTAACTATGTAACTATGTAACTATGAGTCCTATCATGACCGCAATCCGAAAAGATGGAGCATGGGATAGAGGAAATGTTCCCATGCCAGCAGAGGTTGCAGTAATGCCTGTGCAAGGTAGTTTTACTCTCTAAAAAAAGTTTCATGTGCAGCCTTACTCATTAGACTTTCCTCTGGAATGCTGTATCATCGCAGCATGTTTGTTCAGTTCCTGCTGCACCCCATTAATCCAGGTGGAGGCCGCAGGAGCTGATATGGAGGTCCGGATGACCACGAGAGCCGGCCCTCTCCATATCAGTATTTCTATATTGACAATACCCCCAGCCAATCCCAGTGCTTCTCTCATGTACACCTCATGTGAGAGCAGCCATAACAGGCCCCCACTGATTGGTTACTGGTAAGACATATGCTGATATAAATGATTTGGGGCGGAGCTTAGCACCATCAGGAAGTGTAACGTTCAGGTTAGTGTGGCTTGCTGTACTCAAGCCCTCATATGGCTAAATCGACAGAAAACTAAAAAAAAAAAGTTATGGCCAGAGAAAAAAAACAACCGCTGAGTGTCTTATTTCGTACTCATTGGCGGAAAATACTCCTCAGGTATTATTAATATGAAATTTTTTAATGTTTTATCTTTTAGCTAAAGACATCCTTAAGACCAACAGAGAAGATGCCCCCCCAACCAAGAGACCATACATCTTGACCACGCAGAAAATATTTCTGCAGGATATCATAGATCTGAAATCGTAAGTTTGTTTTTAAAACTTTTTTCCATTATATGTTTCTTTTTTTTGCCAATACGTGTATGGCAGTACTATTAATAGATGGTAATAATTGATGGTAATGAAAAATTGCGGTATGGTAACACCATATGCTAATATGGTTAATTTATATAATTATAATATTATAATTAGTACTGCTAATTATTATTGTAATGTGGCATTGTAGGAATACCATTCAAATATGGTATCTTACTTTTTTTAATAGTACAAAAGAGAGCCATTATGATCAAGAGAAGGACACGTCAAAAACGGACACTTCTGACTCAGAGACTGCCTCACCTCCGAGCACCCAGTCTTCACCAGCGGCAATGGAAGATGTATCACTCCCAGAGACTTTGTTAGGTGGTGAACAGCCACAACCAGCCAGCAGGGCTGCAAACCGGAAGAGAAGTCTTGCAGCTTTTGCTCAGGTAGACAATAGGGCTCTAATCAACTCCATGGTCATACACTATCTAAATCAGAGCAGGAAGGAAGAGGAGACCTTCCTCAGAAGCCTTGCACCCCATCTTCGAAAGATTCCACAAAATCGACAACTTCGGACCAAAGCGGCTCTGATGGCAGTGCTGGAGGCAGCAACGCCTCCCAATGATCCCCAGGAGTTCTTCATGGTGATCAACCAGTGGCTCATGCAAGCAGAGTCCAGTACTTCTGTAACCCCTCCACCACCCACCCCTCAAATACCCAGACCTTCTGCTCCCCGGCCACATCATTGTAGGCCAATGGCTTATAAAACCTTCCCTCCGGTATACTCCCAAGAGAAGCGCCCCAATTATGGCCCTGATTGTTATGGGCCGCCTACTACTGGGCCTTCTTACAAGTTTAGCTCCCTGCAGTCTAGACACGATTGTACTGAAAGAAGCACTGCTAGTCCTCTTGCTAGTACAATGTCATCACAGCAGTTATTAGAATAATTTCTTTTTTAATTGCTACTCTGATTTGTTATCACCAAGTTGGTGCCTTATTTGATGTTATTTCGCACCACGTTGGTGCATGTTTGTACCTTAACAAACAAAAAAATTGTTTCTGGTTACAACAAAAAAACAACCAAACTAAGTTAACTTTCTTTTGTGTCATTTATTGGGGGGAAGGGGGGGTAGAGAGGTGAGGTGAGGCAACATGGGTAAGACCAGACTTTCTAAAACCAGATCTGGAGATAGGGGACCAGTCCTAGTTTTAGAAATTCTGTTTTCAGTTGGATGTCAAAAACCCGGACTGGGATTACAAAGCAGACCTGGCTCACAAACATCACCAGTCCACATATGATATTGTGTAAAAATAGTGGTGCTCAATGCATGCAGCAATGGCGAATTTTGCTTTACTTGGCCATGCCCCCATGTAAAGCATCAATATAGGAAAGGAAATAAAAGTAGAACACAGAAATGCCTAATCACATTGTCACATACATACAATACCTTCCCAATGATAATGCTCAAAATACCTCCTCAGCAATACCAAATAAATACGACAGTACAGCATTAAGTACCTCGCCAGCAGCATCAGATACCACAGTGCACCACAAAACACCTCCCCAAAAGCACCAAATAAATACTACTGTCCAGCATTAATCCATTGATTCTGCTATTTTTGTTGCTCTGTTACTTCACCAGAGGCAGATCAATAGGAATTACAAGCACTTTTGTGAACCCAGTCTTATTTCAAGCAGCCGTACATTGTTAATGGCTGTGCAGTACCAGCAATACCGTGCAGCCATTAACAATATAGAGAGCACTGCGGCCTGAATGACTGACTGAATAAATGAATGAGTGGTACTTGACTGCAGTGTGGTCGCATCTGAACCATGACATGACTGTGCTGTGTGTTTGTATCCTAACAGCCCTGTACACGGTGATATAAAGTTATTCCCTGTCCATAGGGGATAACTATTACATTGGTGGAGATCCTACCACAGGGGTCCCCACCAGTCATGTGAATGGAGACCCATACCCCATGGAGCCCCCCTAAATGAACGAAGCACAGTACTCAGCTATCTTCAGCTATCGCTGAACTGTAAATCCAGAACTAAATTATCCAGCTCTGTGGTTATAGTTCTCCTGCCAGGGAACTGGTCCCTCAGGGCTTAAGAAATAATCCTGATTTAGTCTAGATGTCTTTGGCCTTTCTTGAGGTGGTCACATGTTAGCACAGCAGACGCCATTGCCTCCGGGTGTCTTCTGTTTTAAACAGGAGACACACGGGGCTAATGTCTGCAATCGGCAATAATGCCCTCAGATCAGGGCCGTATTTAGGGTTCATGCTGCCCTAGGCACTCTCTGTGATGACGCCCCCCCCCAACACGACCCATTCCCCCACGCCCCCAAATTTCAGGCACGCCACCACCCCCCAGCAAAACCTGACCCTATGCACTTTAGTCGTCCAGTCACAGGAGTCGGCCCTATAGGCTAACAATGGAGCACATGGTGCTTTTATACGTTGCGTGTGTGTTACGAACCTCCTCATGCTGCAGATTTCGCTACCCATTCACCTCATTCACAGAGGTATATTTCCTGTTTTTATTTAGACCTGTTAAAGTGCATGGGTAGCAAAATCCGCAGCAGACTTCCTGCTGTGCAAGGTCAAAAATGCAATGTGTTTTGATTGGCTGCAGAGAGGGCGGGGCAGTGCACTGGCCAAATAAGGAACGCCCCCTGTGCACATAACTTAGTCATTTATATACATAGAAAGGAAGCCATATCTTCTAAACGGCTGGACCGATTTTCACAAACAAGGTATGTATGTGCTCAGGGTTACTAGGGCTATCTGGACAGCCCTAGTAACCCTGCCCTAGCTGTCACATCCCCTTTAAATCTGCATGGTATAGCTATATAGGCACTGTTGATTCAAACAACAAGAAATAACAATAATAAATAACTTTAATAAATAACAAATAACAAAGATGCTATGTAACAATAGCTGTAAACAAGAACAATACTATTTTTTCAATCTGCATGGACTGTATACCCCTATAGGCACTGTTGTTTCAAGCAACCTCACTCCATGTGATAGTCTAAGTTATTCCTGACATTTTTATAAATCACTTCATTTACCAAATATTGCCCCCTATTCTAAAAAAAAAACGACTCTTAGCTTTTTCTTTGTTAAGTGATTATGGACTTAGATACGGCTAACACTTTTTTGACTGATTTCAGGTAGTGGAGGCGGGACAGTTTCCTTACAGGTGATACTGAGAGTGACAGAGCTGACTAGCTAATCACAGCACAGTCCAGGTGAGGGAAAGAGTGATTTTTGAACTACTGGCAAACAGCCCAGCTCTGCTCCCTCCCAGTGGATTTCAGTGAATATTAAATAGCTGAGCTCCATAGAGGAGCATGTAACAAAATCATCTTATCAACACTCTGTAGGGTTAATCTAACAATACCATGCAGATTAAAAAACTTTTGTAACGACAGGTATACTTTAACCCTTCAGAGTGGTGATAAGATGATTTTAGTGCACACCCTGCAGTTACTACCCTGTATTGAATCCTGGCAACCTCTCTATGGAGCTCAGCTGTTTAATATTCACTGAAATCCAGGAGGTGGGAGCAGAGCTGGGCTGTTTGCCAGTAGTTTTCGAAAATCACTCCTGTCCTCACCTGGACTATGCTATGATTAGCTAGTCAACTCAGTCACTCTTGGCCACAGTTGTATGGGTTCACAGGGACATGTCCCGGCTCCACTTCCTGAAATCAGACAAAAGTGTTAGCCATATCTAACGTCAACAATCACTTGACAACTAAAAAGGCCAGAGACTTTACAGCTGTTTTTTTCTGGGATAAGGAGTCATATTTGGTAAATAAATAGATTTATAAAAATGTCAGGAATCACATAGGCTATCAAATTTAAAGGGGCGATTTAAAGCTTTTTACGACGTGCTCTTTGTGCAACAAAACGATCAATAATATCGTCATAATTTAGTGCATTAACCAGCTGACTCTCAATTGCCAACATAGCCAGATTATTTAGGCGATCTTCATGCATGCTGGATCTCAAATAATTTTTTATGCGTTTTAGTGCAGAGAATGAGCGCTCTGCAGAACAGTTGGTCACTGGTGTGCACAAAAACATTCTCAGCGCAATGTCCACATTGGAATAAATGTTATGGAGGTCATCTTTACGGATCTTCTTGAGCATGCCAAGGGGGGTGCTGCACTCTTCACTTAGATGTAGAAAGTGTCCACGCAAGTGTAGGCATTCATCAATGAAGTCTGGTGCCTCAAGATCTGTTGCGTAAACCTCCACAAGTTTCTCTGCTTGCTCAGTTACAGCAGAAGTTTCCAGTTTGGTCAACTTTGACAGGAATTCAAATTTCTCAAAATACTCCTTATAAGAAGACTTCCTCCTCTCGAGCTCAGAAACCAGATTGTCACAAATGACAAAGAATGTATTTACTCGGAAGTCATTTCGGATGTGATCTTGGCTTTCGCTCTTGCCACGCTGCCTTTTCCTAAAACGAAGATCATATTCTTTTACACTTGATTTAGTCAAGGCATGTGACTCATATGTGTCAAACATGTCCCTGATATCCTGGACATAGTGTACAAGAGAATCATAGAGTTCTATTACTGTACTGACATCAATATCAATGTTCTGTAACTGTCGAGTAACAGCTTGGAATCTTTCTAAGATGGTTCCCCAAAAGTTTGCCATGAACACAGTTTCAAGTCGGTGCAACTGACTGAGTAGTCCATCTGCACTACATCGTGTTGCAGCCTTTTCACTGTTGTCTTCAGATATTGCTGACAATGCCTGAACTATGTGTTCAAAGTCCCTATTCAGACTTCGACAGGCCTCTTCACGAGCAGACCAGCGTGTCTCTGACAATCTTTTAACAGTTAAGGTTTCCGGAGCTGAAGACAGTTGTTTTTGTAAAATTTCCCACCGGCTCGTGGACGCTGTAAAAAACACATAAAGGTGTTGCAGAAGTTCAAAGAAGGAACATGCTTCCTTATAGCTCTCAGCTGCACATGTACCAACCAAGTTCAGAGAATGTGCAGAGCAGGGAATATAAACAGCAAGTGGATTAATTTGCTTTATTCTTGCCTACAAACCGCTATAATGACCAGACACATTGCTGGCATTGTCATAAGACTGCCCTCGACAGTTACTGATGTTTAAGCCATAATGTTTAAGAGTGTCAAGTACGGCTTCCGTTAGCCTTTCTGAGCGGTGTCCTGGATTCGGGATGAAGCACAGAAATCTTTCAATGGGTGAACCGTCTTCTGTCACATATCGAATTATAAAGGAAAGCTGGTCAACATGAGAGATATCAGGTGTTGAATCAACACTGATAGAGAAATATTTCTCATTTTGAATCTCTTTGACAATGGTTCCTTTAACTTCTTCAGCCATTACGTTTATGAACTGTTCACAGGTGGCGAAGGAAAGGTATGATGTCTTCCCTTTACCCGGGTTCCCATACCGAGTAATATGGTCTGAAAGAAAAGGGTCATACTCTGCTATGACTTCAAGCAGCATTTTAAAGTTGCCACTATGTTGAGATCCAAAGCGGTCATCACTCCCTCTGAAAGCAAGTCCGTGTGTACCCAGTGCCTTAACCACTGAGACAACTCTTTTCAGCACATTTCTCCAATACTTTATTTCACTGTTCAACTCCTCAGTGAGCATTTTGTTTATTTTCCCTAATGTGCTTCCACGTGTGTGGAATGATAGCACACAAGTTTTATGTTCCATTGAACGCTCATGCTCATTTAGACTAGATGCAGAGTTCTTCCAGTCGTTAAATCCATCTAGGGCAAATGGTGATTTCCCTCCAAATAGCCGACATGGGGCACAAAAAAGCCTTCCTATACTTTCAGAATAGACCAGATATGGACGTGTTTTCTTTTCTTCATTTACTAATTGTTTTTCAAACATATTTTTTGTCACCATCCTGTATTTGGTGCCAAACAGCCTTTTTGATTTGGAGAAGTCAGCCTCCATATTTTGGTTAAATCCATAGATGGCCACATAATCTCTAGTGGCATCGTTCATTAGCCATTCTGCAGGATCATGGCTAATCCCTAGCAGTACAGGTGGCTCCTCTGCACATAAATATTCTCTGTAGGAGGTTCAGTCTCCTTGTGAGAACTGCCTGCTTCAGGCTCCTGTATGGTATCTTCAGAGACATCCATAACATCATCTTCTATAATTTCAGGTGTAGTGCTACTTGTGTTTGGAGTTTCCTTTTTGGAAAAGAAAGAGTCAATTTTTACTGCTTTTTCTATCTCCTTTGCAGTTTTCGTGCTCCTTTCTCTAGCACGTTTGCGATATTCAGCCCCACTCAATTTTTTTTCTCCCATCACTCATTATGAAAGGGTTGAATTTCACTGTAAAAAATGGGAAAAGAAAAAAAATGCATTTGCTGGAGACTGTTATACAGTGCCACAGCAAAGCATAGCACAATAGAAACCATGGAGCCATGCTATTTTAAAAAATTGCAAGTGGAAAGTTGCAAAAATGAATTAAAGTTGGGCCATGCGATGCCAGCAGTCAAAAAAGCAAAGAGGAATAGCTATGATAGCACAGCATGCATACGCAAAATGCATAAAAGCACAGTTGCGAAAAGAGCAGCCATGAATAAATTGCACGCAATAGAAATGACACACAAGCCAAATATCTTTGCGCTTACAAGCTAAACAGCTTATGCACTCATATATCAACATTAAGGCTAAAATAAAATTCCTGAGTAATCTCTATAAGTTACATACAGATAAACAATACACTGGCACCTTTGTTCTCAACCTAAGATTGCTTAGAATGCTTTGAGAACCATGCATTTTCTTTCCAGAAAAAGAAGGTCAATACATTTAATTGGTTCCAGCATCCACACAGGGACCTTCACACACACCCATTTTTATAGTGCAGGTGCACTGTGTCAGTGGGAGAAACTGGCTAGTTCCTACAGTACCATAGAGGGGGGAGGACTGAAACAGAAAGTTCAAGCAAGTGGCATTCAAGATGCAACTCAGAGTAGCATAGCCATACAGTGCTGCCGAAAGCTACTGCACTAAATCACTATGTGTGATCTGTGGTTTGGTACAGCACGACTTTACACAAGACTGATAGACCGGTTGCCAAGCAAGTGGTTATGAACCAAAGCAAAGTTTCCTTGAAAATATTGATTAAGAAACAGTGTTCATGTTCAGTTACTCTGCTCAGTGGCTGGATACCCTTTTAAAACTTGCAGCAGGTCTGTAGCGTGCATGTTGGTGAGTGGTCTACGGAATTGTTGGAAGTCCCATAAACCTGCATTACAGGGTGTACAGCAATGGAAGTCAATGTGACTTCAGGCAATTCTATAGACCACTTACTAACCTACGCACTACAGAACTGCTGAAATTGTATCCTGCCACGCAGCAGACTCATAGGTACCCTTTAATGTGTTTTACACAAATTGTATGTATGTAGGGGCCCCATTACACCAACAGATTATCTGACAGATTATTTAACCAATCATTGGTCAGAAGGTATATTACACACACAGATCTTTTTGTTACATTCTCCAATTATTGGTCTGAATGGACAGAAATTGGTCAGATAATCTGTTGGTGTAATAGGGCCCTAAAATAAGAATCCCAAAGTAAGAAGCTCACTTCCTAGAAACAGCTAAGTAAATAAATAAAGTAACAGAGAGTCAAGCTTAAATAGAATGGTAGTCCTGCATCCGAACTGACAGTTTGAGGGAATGACAGAGATGTCCACGTACAGCACTCTGCTATCTTTGTTAGTCCCCTAGATTTGGAATGGCACAACAGCAGGCATCCTTGAAAATAGTAGCATAGTAGCCTCTCCTCAGTCCCCCCCCCCACTCCATAGTAGCTCGTTACCCCACCCCCATAGTAGCCTCGTTACCCCCACCCCCCATAGTAGCCTCTCCTCGTTACTCCACCCCCATAGTAGCCCCTCACCCCCCATAGTAGCCTCCTCCCCCCACAAGTAGCATAGTAGCCTCTCCCTCAGTAGCCCCCAACCCCATAGTAGCCTTGTTACCCCACCCCCATAGTAGCTCCTCCTGGACTTATTACAGTGACCTATCCTTCCCCCCAACCCCCTGGATACTGAAAATGGTCCTCAGCCAAGCCAATTAACCCCCGCCCAATCCCCCCACCCCACACACACCTGCCGCTGGTGCACCTAGCTTTCTGATGCCCAAGGCAAATATTGAAACGCCCCCCATGCCAAATTCTCAACCTAATCCCTTCCCTCCAGTCCTACTGTTTAAAGGGTTTCCTCTTTTTACTACTAATGACCTATCCTCACGATAGGTCATCAATATCAGATCGGCTGGGGTCCTCCGGAACCCTGACGATCAGCTGTTTTGAAGAGAGAGCAGAGCTCATATGAGAGCTGCTTTCTCTGGCTCTGTTCACCTGCTCGCCATAGAATTTGCAGTGAAGAGCAGTAAACAGAGCAGAGAAAGCAGCACTCATCCAAAAAAAAAAAGACAACCCCTTCAAAAGACAGACTTTGAAAAACTTTCATACAGCACTACAGAGCATATAGGGTCACATATGTACCTCTTACATCCAGTGACTTCTCTTCTCTGATCACGTTTTTCTTTCCTCTTCTTTCCAGTCAGACCAGTCCGCCATGGTGACTTCTTTCAGCCATGCTTGTCTCTGAGAGTTCAAAAACAGACATCTTACTTTCCTACTTTTCCATCATCCTCTCACTTCTCCACATCTCACCTGCCCACCCCCATACTATACTACAGAAACAGCCCCCCTGAAAATACTGGCACCACACAGAAAACAGTACCCCTTACCTTTCAGATCAGATCCCCATATCAACCCCAGATGAGACCCCTCCCCCATCTCCAACCCCCATTAGACCTCCAAACTCCCATATCTGACCCTCATTAGACCTCCAAAGCCCCAATCAGCCACTCATTAGACTCCAGACCCCCATCAGACCCTCATTAGGCTCCAGGCCCCCAGACCCCTATCTGAGACCCCTATCAGACCTCTAGACCCCAGAACCCTTCAGGCCCCTAATTAGATCCCCCCCCTTCTGGCCCCATATCATACTCTTGTGGCCCCATATAAACTCTCCTTCCGGGGC